>PVIC010000746.1:0-109568 GCA_004025085.1 Thryonomys swinderianus | reverse complement strand
AGCTCAGAGCCAGCCTAACTACAAAGCAAGACCCTGTCTCAAAGAAAAAAAAAAAAAAAGGAGGTTTATGGGGCCGGAGATTTAGCTCAGTGGTTCCAGCGCCTGCCTTGTAAGCGCAGGTCCTGAGTTCGATCCCAGTAACCACATACAATGCTGGGCATGGTGACTCATGCCCACCAGTCATCAATACCACATACCACAGTGCTGGGCGTGGTGGCTCACACCTGTAATCTCAGCACTCGGGAGGCAGAGGCAGGAGGATTGCTGAGTTCAAGGCTTGCCTGGGTTACATAGTGAGCTCAGGGCCAGCCTGAACTACAAAGTGAGACCCTGTCTCAAAAAAAAAAAAAAAAAAAAGGAGGTTTATTACAATGCATGGAATCTAATCAAAGATAGCCCTGTCAAGGAGTTATCTGATCAAAATACTATTAAAACACTTAATTTTCTAGCAGAAAGGTTTTACTAGGTATCCCCTCATAAGGCCCAGATTTCTCAACAAAAAGTGACCTATTTGGGAACTTTCTAATAGCATCCTCCATCCAAATATAGAAATAAAGATTTTTCCACTCTCAAAGACTAACAATAATCTGGTGAGTAGGTCCTAATCAAGGCCTGGAAGGAAGGTAGGCCTGGGACCAGTTCACCCAATGGAAAGGCCTTACACAGCCCTTCTAAACATTAAGGTACTAGGAATTCATCTCTCCAAGGTAAAACCCAAACTATCTGAGACACCAGAAAATTAAAAAGAGAGATCACAACTTTAAACACCTGTAAGCCAGTGAATACCCTCAAGTTTCTTTTCAGAAAACAAAATACCAACCAACCGGTTGAGCCATACAAGTAAAATGTTTTGTTTTTTTCTTGATAAAGCAATACTGTACAACAAGGCAGGCTCTTGTGTTGCCTCCAAGTACTTTTTTTTTTTTAACCACAAATCTTTTGTTCCAGAAGTATAACCGTTTGTCCTGCTGGGAAGCTCCTGCTCAATGTACCAAAATATTTTGTAACTATGTGAATTTTCAGGAATGATCAGGAATGATCTACTAGATCCTTTCAAGAATGATCTACTAGCTTTACCCCCTCGGGAATGTTCCATTAGCTCCACCCCTCTCAGTTATGCTCTCTTAGCTCTACTCCTTTCAGTAATGTTCTGTAACTCCTCCTCCTTACTTTTGTGAGGATATTCACATGGCATGTGTTTCAGGAGTGTTAAGTTTGTCCCTCTGCTTCAGTGAGCATGCTCCTAAATCCCTATTCAAGGAAGCTCCCATATCTAGTCAAGTGCCCAGACTTTGAGCACAAACTCCTCTGAGCCCAGTGGCATAACTGAAGGTTTTTTTCCACTTCTCTGAGTGACTGTCAAGTTCTAAAGTCTTCCAATTGCCATGGCTGAGACCCAGAGCTGTTAGCACTCAGCTGTACCACTCAGTTGTGCCTCACAGCTATGGCACTTGGCTGTGACACTTTGCCACAAGTAAATTTGCCAAGTAAATTGTGTGGCTACTCTTATTACTCTCTTATTTATTATACTTGTGGTCCCATCCCAAGTTATAATATGACCTTTTCAGTGTTTTTCCTGTTTCTCTTGGGATCCTCCTGGATGATTAAAAATCTATTTCTGCTACAGATAATAAACAATGATTACTTATATAAAACCTTAAAACTAATCACATCTTTTTTTTTTTTTTTTTTTTTTTTTAGACAGGGTCTCACTTTGTAGTTCAGGCTGGCTCTGAGCTCACTCTGTAGCCCAGGCAAGCCTCAAACTCAGCAATCCTCCTGCCTCTGCCTCCCGAGTGCTGGGATGACAGGCGTGAGCCACCACACCCAGCATTGTGGTATGTGGTATTGATTGCTGGTGGGCATGAGTCACTAAGCCCAGCATTGTATGTGGTTACTGGGATCGAACTCAGGACCTTGTGCTTGCAAGGCAGGCACTGGAACCACTGAGCTAAATCTCCAGCCCCTAATCACATCTTTTCCTGTCATCAACACCTACCTGAGAACTTGACAGACACCCTATGCAAACTTACCCAGAGTGTCACATTCCTTCAAGATCAAACAACATGGTATGGGAGTAGATCTCTTAACCCCTGACACAGAGAAGTTATGTTTATCTCTGAAAGAAGAACAAATTCCTAAGTCAATCTGTTTGAAACAGAGAGAGATATAACACAGAAGTTGGTTAGCCATGTTTCTGAGATCTTCAAAGACTATGTGTCATGGATGTCCTGGCCAAGTATCTAGAATTGGGATTTTGGGTACTGTCCTAGACGTAGCCTTTATTAATGCTTCTCATACTCTTATTCTTGCATACTTGAGGTTTTACATACTTAACCTTTTAGCCAAATTTGTTTCTTCTTGTTTACCAGCCATTAAACTACTGGTGATGGCCCAAGCTCAAGATCAAAACATGCAGAAAGCACAAGGTGGCTGGGAGACCACTTGCCTTTACCTCATTGAATATGAGCAACACCCCAGGGCTAATCCTCCTTGCTTTTTCCATGTCACTTGATCAGTGCAAGCTCTGGAACAGCGTGCTTGTAGAAAACCCCTGACTTGGGATGACTCAACACTCCATTAATCATTCCTTTCCATCCTACCTAGAGACTCAGTGAGAGGCACCTAGGCTGGGGCTCCTCCTTCAAAATAAAAAAAATGAAAAATTTTAGTTTCCTTTTTTTACATTATCAAATGCTTGCTTTTTCCACTTTACCTACCCCTACCCAATTTTCCCTTTGCATATTTTCTATTTAACAATATCTGTCCTACATTTTAAAACTTGTTTCTCATATCAGAGAAAAGATATGGTATTTACATATCTGTGTGTATGGGAGTGGGGGTTGTAGGGTGGGCAGGGAAATGGGAAAAAATGAGAATTAAGTTGTGTCATGTATTGGTACAAATTCTCAATGTTGATTGTGATCAACATTGTGATGTGTATATATAAAATGTACCAATAAAATCAATTTTTTTAAAAAATGAAAAATTTTTGAAAGCCTGATTTTATTTACATGTGTGCTTTCAATTTCCCTATCATCCCAGAACTGTTTTTCTCTTTATGCCATGATTTTTCTTGGCACAGACCTGTCCTAAATGAGCTTTCCCATTATCTTCAACACATGCAGCTACTTTTATCACTGGATGTACACTTGCAGTTTTTTGCTCATTATACACAGGAACCTGAAATCTACTTGTTGGATCCATCCTGTGGCATCAGCTGGAGGTGTGGGTGTACTTGGATGTCAGTGCCTCCTGCAGATGATACAGTAGCAGTCTCAGTGCAGGGCTTTCAGTCCTAACACTGCACAAGGAAAAGGATGAGCAGGTAGAACTAGCCAAGGAGAAGCAACCTGGCTTCAGGCCCAGTGGGAATGGGTGGCCTGCAGCTCTGCTCACAGCATCCTGTGGGGCCAGCATGGCTACCTACCAGAGAAGGCTAAGAAATACTTGAACTACAACATTTTTCATCTAGTGGTTTTGACGCAGGAGAGTTAAGGCCTAACTCCCCACCTGAAACATGAGTTCATGTTCTCTAAAAATTGAAGAATGAATATTAGGAATGATGGAGGTTTGAGTAGGAAAATTTTATTGAGAGAGAAAGCTTCTGCCTTAAGAGAGACAGAAAGGGGGACCTGGAGAGTGGGTAAGCCCCTGTACCTCACTTTTTAGAGGACTTTTATGGAGCAAACCCACGAGGTGGGGTGGGTCTGAAATAGGAGGCTACCAATAAGATTCAAAAAAGGTAGATGGGTTGCAATTGACCAATGAGTACAGCAGGGGCTTCCAATAAGATTTGAAAGAAATGGGCAAACCATGGCTAACCAATGGGTAAATAACAAGCATAGTTACTTCAGCAACTTTTTGATTGAATAGGGTAAAATGAGAAATCAAGCCCTTAGAGGGTCTTGCTTGGCAGGAAACTCCTTCAGGTGGTTCAAGGTCCTGCCCATTATCTGGGGATTTTGTAATTAGTCTTCCAGGGAGGGGCTGGATCCAGACCTTGACTTTTCATCCTAGGAGGAGAATGAGGTCTATAGTGTAATTTCTCATTGATGGTGTTGACCTTCAGAAGGATCCTCTTTTTTGCAAGTCTTTCAAGGGCCGGCCCTCTCTATCTGCCTACATATATCTGCTGGTTTTTCTACCTATAATAGTTTAGTGTGCAAGGATGTCTTAAAATATCAGTGCGAGTGGCTTAAAGAATAAAAATTGGATTACTCACAATTCTGAAAGTCAGAAGCCCAAAATCAATGCGTTGGTAAGTCTGGGTTCTTTTGGGGGAACTTTTTGGATAGCAAACAGCTACCATCTCACTGTTTCCTCACACAGTAACCCTCTCGTTTGTGGTAGCTGTTCCCTGCTCTTTTCTTCTGAAGATGCTAGGCACACTGGATCACATCCACGGCACCTGGTCTATCTTTGTTGTGGCAAAGTGCAACAGCTCGGTGCTCTAGCCAAATGTCACAACTCTGAGGGATAGCCCAGTGTGTTACAGCACAGCATGGCAGTTATTGTAGTTGGAAGACTTGAAAATCCAATGTTCAAATCTAAGGGGCAGAGAAAAACTTTTAATTATGCCAAGCGGAGTTACAGAGCTTTCATGAAAGGTGTAGAGAATGCTCATGGTCACAGAAGCAAAGGGACAGTTACACAACATTCCTGAAAGGGGGGAAGCTAATGGAACATTCCTGAGAGGGGTGGGGTTAATGGAACATTCCTGAGAGGGGTGGGGTTAATGGAACATTCCAGAAAGGGGTGGGGCTAAGGAACATTCCAGAGAGGGGTGGGGCTAATGGAACATTCCAGAGAGGGGTGGAGTTAAGGAACATTCTGGAGAGGTCCCAGAATTCTCTAGTTATAAAACATTTTGATACATTGTGCAGAAAGCTGCACAGCCACACAAACTCTTATACTTCTGAAACAAAAGATTCTGCAGTAAGCACAAGGAGACACCCAAAGCCTGTCTGTCTTATTGTATAATGTTGCTCTTGGATGTTGGCTATATCCCAGAAGCCTTACCTGGAAATATACACACTCCGAAGTACCTAAGGGGTCAGAATTCTGAGGGGTCACAAGCAAGGAATACCAGCACCAAGACGCAAATGACCTATCTGGTCAGAACAAGCGTAGGGCTTGAGCTACTCAGTTATCACCTAAGCTTCGGGCAAAGCAGAACAAAACATGTTCTTGTTTGTGTAGAAGGGAAGTATATTTACACCAGATCCTGATATTTAAAAAAAAATCAAAATAGAACAGAAGAAAAAAATTTTATTGTATTTTTTATATTAATTACAACAGAATTTGCAACTGATTTCTGCAGAAAAGTTCTGAACCAAAACATATACATAAACACACGGATTACAAACTGGGAGGAACATTATCAAACTTCTCTGGGTCTCAGTTTCCATAAATGTTTCCACAAATACTGGCTCTTTTTCTTTTCTCATACCTCTGTAGGACTGGATAGTTACTGACATAAATCAGTGAAAAATAAAACACAGATAAATGGTTCAAAAGCAAGACAGAATATATCTTGAGCTATCAATGCCCCCAAAATCACAATAAAATGTACTTTTCTGGCATTGCATTAGCGTGTTATAAAAACATGAAAAGACTAGAGGTAGTTCCTTTCATTTCTGCACAGTGGTGAAATCTCCCCGAGCCCCAAACATTGTCAAGCTTAAACATTTGCTATTGCCATGGAAGCATGATGTTGACATTTTTGGTTGCTAGGAGTGTCATAGCCATGGATGTGGACACAAAAGCATTCTGTTGGCTCTGATGTGGAACTTGTTAATCAGCAGGATTCTTTTCATATGCTGGTCCAGTAATGGAAAGTATAGTATATCATACATGAAAATTCTAATTCACTAATCTAGACAAATAAAAGCATGAGTATTTAAGCATTTATGTTTAGGGATTTGCTTTTCTTAAAGCTTTTTTTTTTTTTTTTTTTTTTTGAGACAGGGTTTTGCTTTGTAGTTCAGATCACCCTGAGCTCACTATACAGCCCAGGCTAGCCTTGAACTCACAGCAATCCTCCCGCTTCTGCCTCCCAAGTGCTGGAATTACTGGCATGAGCCACCATGCCCAGCACTGTGGTGTGCAGATGAACTTGGGACCTTGAGCTTGTGAGGCAGAAGCCAGAGAACACTGAGTTATATTCCTGGCCCTTAAAGCATCTTTTAAGAGTTAAAAAAAAAAAAAAGCTGTGAAATGAAGCAGACACTTACCAATAGCAGAATGGTTGAGTATCTGTGTTGTGTGCACACACTGTGAAATACCACGAATCTTAAGAGGAGTAAATGATAGCTATGTCAGTTGACTGGAAAGAAATCCTACTACCACATTGTCAAGAGAGAAAAACAAAACATCAAATTAAGTTTATGTGCCAAAGTTCTTAGCAGCATTATTCACAAAAGCCAAAATGTGGAAGCAAATCATGTTCATTGACAGGGAAAGAATAAACAAAATATGGTATATTCGTACCAAGGGGTGTTTCTCTGCCTTACAAAAGAAGTGAACTGTGACACATGCTACAGTATTAAGAGACCTTGAGGGAATTACTGCTGGTAAACGAGCGATTCTCAGAAAGACATGTGTTGTGTGATCCAAGCACAGAGGGATTTACAGTTGTCAAATTTATAGACAAAAGGTAACCTGGTGGTTGCCAGGGACTGCAAGTTGCGGGCAAATGGTAGCTAGTTGTTTCATGAGTACTGTATAAAGTTTCAGATTTGCAAAGTCAAAGGAATTCTGGAGATTGGCTCCACAACAATTGAATGTCCTAAAAACTAGTAAGTTGTACTCTTGAAAGCCGTTGAGAGTAAATTTTGTATTATATATGTTTTGAAATATTAAAAAGTGTAAAAAATTTAGCCATGTGCAGTGATGTTAGGTGTCTTCACCAGCCATGAGTAATTTATAAGACATCTTGGAATTTATCCCTAACTAATGATACTGGCAAGGTCACCTTGAATAAACTTACAACCCAGCACAGAAGTTCAGTTTCCCATCTAACTGAACTTGTAGTTTAATGTAAGGATCTAATTTGTTGCATCAATGTAGAATATTTTGCCAAAATTTTTCTTAACTGTTCCTCCTGAGAACTAATCTAAACCAATTTGCTTACTTATACTGATTGGATTATTTTAGGTGAAAGCCAAGTTGTTCCCTTCCTCCAACCTTTCCAAGGAGGCTCCTCTGGAATTCTGCTACACATACTCAGCTGTCTTAGCAAGAAGGCCAAGAAAGTCATTTGCTCTGCTAAGTCTAACAAGGTGCACTCACAGAGGAAATTACAGTATTCTGCCAACAGGGCTCAGCAAAGTTTGGAGACAGGATGAGTTTGCAAAGTCTAGCATTATTTCCTTGATACTCTACAACCAGGTCTCTGCCTTGAGCCTAGAACTACAGAGAACCTTTATATCAGAAATACATAAAAATAAACTTATAGCCAGGCATAGTGGCTCCTGCCTGTAATCCCAGCACTCAGGAGGCAGAGGCAGAATTGCTGAGTTCAAAGTTTGCCTGGGCTACATAGTGAGCTCAGGGCCAGCCTAAACTCCAAAGCAAGACCCTGTCTCATATACATACATACATAAGTTTATAAAGGAACAAACAGGTCCCTCTACCACCTAGGATCCAGCACTCAGATTGTCATTTAGCAAACCTCAACACCACCCCAGGAAAACGTTCTTTGGGTTCTGGGAACATTCCTGATCTGAAACCTAAGGTTTCTGTCTCAGAACAGAAGCTGTTACAGAATAAGGAGAGTTAATTTTTCTAAACACTGCATACAATTTGATTATATTTTCAAAACACTTCATTTAAAATGTTCAATTTATGTCCTTGTCTTAAATTTTGAAGTTATTTAATTTAGATTTAATTTTATGACATGGTGACTATAAATTAAAAACATGAACATTAATTTTTCAAAGTTTAACACTATTTTAATATTTTAGAAACATTCAAATTTGGTTTTTAAATGCAAGTATGCTTTGAATACAACATTTTTAATATTTTCATCAATATAGTCAATAAAACACAAACTATACAGCCATTTTGATGACAACAACCTAACTAGTGACCATAATGGAAAAATAGTTATGTGAAATAAACGTGTAATGATTTAGTAATCTTCTTGGTCCTTATTTTGTTAATCACTTGAAAGTACTGCTTTAAGAACAGAACATTAGACTTTCCTGGTTTTATAACTGTCAAGTCTCAATTTAGTCAAGACTATGTTGTTTTTAGTCAATGCACACATCCTGAACTTCAGTTCACCAATTTTTTTGTTTTTTTTTTAGACAGGCTCTCACTTTGTAGTTCAGGCTGGCCCTGAGCTCACTATGTAGCCCAAGCAACCCTTGAATGCAGCAATCCTCCTGCCTCTGCCTCCTGAGTGCTGGGATTACAGGAGTGAGCCACCACACCCTGCCCACCAAAATTTTTTTTTTTTTTTTTTTGAGACAGGGTCTCACTTTGTAGTTCAGGCTGGCTCTGAGCTCACTATGTAGCCCAGGCAAGCCTGGAACTCAGCAATCCTCCTGTCTCTGCCTCCTGAGTGCTGGGATTACAGGCGTGAGCCACCACGCCAGCACTGTGGTATATGGTATTGATTGCTGGTGGGTGTGAGTCTCCACGCCCAACACTGTATGTGGTCACCGGAGATCGAACTCAGGACCTTGCGCTTGTGAGGCAGGCACCGGAACTGCTGAGCTAACCCTCCAGCCCCCACCAAAATTTTTTTTAAAAATTCATTCCCAAACCCTTTATCTCAGTTAACAAAACTTTTTTTTTTTTGCATGATTCAGTAAACTTTATTGGTACAAAACTTTTGACACTGATTCAATTTAAAATTTAAGATAACACCTTTTGATAACCATTCAGTAAGTCTTTCAACTGCTAACTAACCATGGGTAGTAATTGCATTCCTAATTAGGGCATTTCAAAATCTTAGGCCTGGGATTTAACTCAGTGGTTCTGCACCTGTACAAAGGTCCTGAATTTGATCCCCATTACAGGGCAAAATGTGGGGAAGGATGATAGCAACAACAAGAAATCAACATTTTAGGTGTTGAGGATTATCAACTATTATACTGTGTCTGTTTACCTAGTGGTCTTTTAATGTAAACTATAGCAATTATAAAAATCACTATATATGGGCTGGAGATTTAGCTCAGTGGTTCCGGCACCTGCCTCACAAGCGCAAGGTCCTGAGTTCGATCCTGGTGACCACACAGAATGCTGGGCGTGGTGACTCACGCCCACCAGCAATCAACACCACATAGACAGTGCCAGGTGTGGTGGCTCACACCTGTAATCCCAGCACTCAGGAGGTTGAGGAAGGAGGATTCATGGAGGGCCTGGGCTACATAGTGAGCTCAGGACCAGCCTGAACTACAAAGCGAGACCCTGTCTCAAAAAAACGAAAAACAAACAAAAATCACTATATTTAAGGGCTGTAAAAAAAAATAAATTCTGCCATTAATTAACAATTCTTTCATGTGTAGCAAGCCCCGGATTCAGAGAAACACCAACTTCGATAAAGAAAGCCAGCAAACCATTCCATTCTGTCCTAGGCCACATTCTCAGAGACAGCAGCCTGAGCTGTTACTTCATTTCAGATGCAAGTACACAGATGAGACATGGTGGTTGTCCTTTATAGCTGTCTCCAGGATGCTGCTCACAGTAAGTGCCTGAATTTTAACAATCAGAGTACTCCTATTATGCCACCTCAAAGATCATGACATACATCTATGACAAGGGCTACAACTTCCTGAAAGCCAATTTTACAGTTTAATCCAGCATTCCAGGGGGAAGTAAACAAAAACAGATCTGTGAAACCAGGTGTGGTGGCCCACCCCTGTGATCCCAGCACTCAGGAGGTTGAGGCAGGAGGATTCATGGAGGGCCTGGGGTACTTATTGAGTTCAAGGCCAGCCTGAACTACAAAGCAGGACCTTGTCTCAAAAAACAAAACTAAACAAAATAAAACAAAAAATTCTGTGGTGAAATAATTTACTCAAGCCATGAATATTAGTTTATTTGATCTTTGCAGGAGTACAAAGATCTCTATTGTCAAATGGTTTGAACAGAGTAAGACCCTTTAGATCTCATTATTATGAAAGATGAATCACAAGCGCCTTCTGTCTTGCCTATCACCTCCACTTGGAATAAGAGTGGTCCCAAGGAAAAGGAAATTGGAGTCCTCCCATGGCTCTGCTTTAGCGGAAATGAAGAAGCCATGCACTGTAAGCCATCTTACTAACCTACTGTCTTTTTAATTCTCTCAGAAGTTGTAGTTTTCTGACCTTGAGTATTCTCAGTATCTTTGCACTTGGCAGCTGCTGGCTGTCGGGGTGCCTTTGGAGGAGTTGCCATACAAAATGTTACCTAACTTGACAATAACTGAAAGAGGCAAGTGCTGTGGCAAACAGTTTGCCTGGTTTGCCTCAGACAGAGGAACACTGAGGCATGGGACCTTCAGTTCCAAAATCAGACAATCCTGCACAAACGGAACCACACCCCGTCACTTTTGCTATTTCTGAAGCGGTCTTTGGGGCCCTTTCGTGTAAGTCTTTACGAGGTATTATTAAAAATACAGTGAACACTGCTGCCCCATGCCACCCAACAGAGAGGCAGGCCTCTAAAAACATAACCTTGTGTTCTCATCCGCCTTACACACTGCCTCTGGCCCTTGCACCTTCTGGCTCCTCCCCCAAATCAAAACAAGAGACGAGCACGTTGAATCCACTCAGGGCCTCGAAGTAGTAGAGACAGTGCAACTCACAAGAGGCCTTGCAGAACTGCTTCAGAAAGTGGCAGGAGTGAGCAGGTATTTTTTTGCTGTAGTCAAATTTAAACATTTCCCGTATTTTTGATCACTCTTGCACACGAGTGTCCACAACTGAGCCTAAATTCAGACCTACTTATCCTTTGTCCAGGACTTGTTTCCACTACACCAAACTACCGCAGGGAAAGAATACATCTGTAGTGTGTGGATAAGCAATGATTAATTCCCAAGAGTGTCCGTTATAGTAACTTATGGGGGGAGGGAATAAAAGGCGCCTGCAGTCTTCTCAATTAGAACCGCACTTGAGTGGCTTTCACAATTCCCGGCCGGCTGTGGTGCACGCTCGCACACAGCCAGCCCTTGCACCCCTTTTGACATATTTGACAGGCACGTCTCACAGGAGCCGTGGGCCTAACCGAAACTGCTAGTATTTAGGACAGCTTCCCCGCACCGAGGGTTTGAAAGCTGCTCCCCGCGCCACGAGTGACTTACTGCTTCCTCTAGTCTGATGCAAATCACACCTCATACCTCAAAGTTAAGACTCAAGAAGTCCTGGGGACTTTCCGCAGCCTTCGGGCCACAACCCCAGAACACAAAGCGGTCTCCACGTGAAACTGCCAAACACTGTCTGAGAGGACCAAGCAACGCGACAGCCAACGCTCCGCTCTGAAAGGCCAATTGGCACGCAGCGCACCCTTCAGCTCCCGCCCCCCCACGCCGGTGGCATCCAATCGTGTTTCTCCGTGCCGCAACCAATCCCTGGGATTGGCTACAGGCGGGACCGGCGCGGACCAGCACGCACCGGGCGGCGCGCGGAGATTTGTCTGTCTAGTGAGAATGCTGCGCGCCTGGCGGGGCCGAGGGGGCGGGGCCCGGACTACTGCGCTTGCGCAGTGGGCGTCCTCGGTGAGCAGCTGCTTTCGCCGCCGCCGCCGCCGCCGCCGCTGCTTTCCGCCGTGGAGATCGGCTTCCCCGCGCCGGGTGAACAATGAAGCAGAACTCCAACGTGCCGGCCTTCCTCAGCAAGCTGTGGACGCTGGTAGAGGAATCCCACACCAACGAGTTCATCACCTGGAGCCAGGTAGGGCCGGCGCGGCGGCCTCCGGCCCCGAGCTCCTACCTCCCGCGCTCGCTCGCTAGCCTCCGCGGGAGCGTCGCTCGCGGCCTGAGGCTGGCTCGACGGCCAGGCCCTCGGCTCGGACTGGGCCTCGCGGGCACCCGTAGGGGGACGGGGGTCGTGGGCTCGAGGACCGGCGTACGGCCCGCCCGGGTGGGGGCGGGGGTAACGGCTAGCCTGGCGCGTTCGGGATCCGGCGGGAGGAGCGCGATCCTGCGCACTCATGCTGGTCCTACGGGGAGCACCCCGGCCGGTGCCCCGCGTGCGGCCTTGGAGCATCGCGCCGGACCAGCACGCAGCGGCGCTCTGCGTTGGGGTTTCCGCCGGAGAGTCTCCGCGGGAGGACGGTCGGGCTGTTCACACTAGGTTTCCAGACCTCGGCCTGGACCGTGGCAAGCGATTGCAACCCGTGCGGGGTCGGGCCGAGCGGCCTTACGATGGTGCGTGGAAGGGCAGAGAGCTGCGCTCCACAAACTTGGAGTCAGGTTAGTGCACTCCCGGGGCCGCCGGCGCTTCGGTCCTCAGTGAGATCTGAGGGTTTCCAAACAAGCACGACCCTAATCGAGCGCCGATCTTGTCCGAGTTTTGCAGTCTGAATGAACGGTTGTCTAGGTGACTCCAATCCTTTCTGCTTCCAGACACCGAGTTTTGGACGGTATGGTAATTTCCATCCCTAGCGACCCGGCCTCGTGTGCGCGGAGGGCCTGGAGGTCACTGTAGGAGCGCGTGGGTTGCCGCCTTCTGCGCGAACCCCTGCTGGGTCTGCACAAGTGGCGGGTTCTTGGAGTAGGCGAGGTCCTACCGTCTGTGCCCAGTAAATGTTGTCTGTCCTCCTACTCCCTTTCTCTTCTTACATTAGAATAATTTTCAGCGTTAATTTCGCACCGTGTTGATTAGGACATTTTGACTACTGCAACACTATATTTTGCCTTATACTAGTTAGTGCCTTTGTTTATTTTTTAAACTTCTGGGATTTAATATCTTTGTGGTCGGTCTTGCCAACTGGGTTATCTTTTTAAACCCCAAGGGGAGGCTGTGTGTATTAAGCTTTTGATGAACTCTGTACAGTTGTAAGCTGAAAGGAAAAAAATAAGGACGTCAACCACTAGCATGTACTTAAAATAAACAGATGTCTCATGCTTTTGATCAGTCAGAGGATTAGTATCCTCGAGGATGGATCAGGACGGCCTGTTACTCAGCTGTATAGTCCTGTGGAGCTTGGGCTTTGTACTTTCCTCCCCGAGCTGACTATCTTGGCCTTGTTGCATTGGAGCAGCCTTCTTATCTGTGCTGTCGAGACATCATGCCTAAATGTATTGGTAATTGGATTTCACAAAAGGATGCTGTATCAGCAGCAGGTCCAATATACTACTGTGATCAGTCAAAGTATTTTAATAACATTCTCATCCAGGGAGTATCAGATGTGTAGTTTCACATTAATCCATAATGCATAAGTTTTTTGAATTGTGAGCTCAATAATCTCCTTTTTATTTATCCCATTAAGTCTAAGGCTATGTTTTAACTACCCATTTTTAATGCTCTAATAGGACAGTCACTGTGTAAACTCAAGCCAGTGTCTGTCTCAGAGACAATAGATGTTCAGTCTGTTAGATAAATCAGTGAAATATCTGAACATTTGTGAGAATTATATTTGAAAAGAAGCTTCTATAGTTGTGGACACCAGATTTGGTCAGGTTACATTACTTATCCATGACTACAGCTGGCCAAGATGGGCAATATGACTGTAACAAACTTCTCTGAGCTGCAAGATCAGCCTTCTGTCAGCTGCACCAAATTTCATAAACATGTTGGCATCAGGTGAGACTCAAGCAAAGCATTGCTGCCCCAAGCCAGCAAGCAGTGGGGTAGTGGGCAGTGTTTGTGGGGCGAAGCCTGCCACACAGGGCAGCTACCTCTCATTCTTCCTCTCCCACAGATTATTCTAAGAGCAGTTAACACTGACAGATAAAACTTGAACAGTAGTAATGTTAGAAAAAACAAAACAGGCTGCTCTCATCTTTAAAAGTTGCTATTAATACTTGTTTCTTACTTCCTTCAGACTGGCCTTTGATTGATGTCATTCAGCATTTATACTGCCTGAGTGAAAATCATAGTGAGGCCTTTTAGAAGCAGACATTTGGGAACTGGCAGTGTGTGAGGCTTTCCCCCACAGGTGAAGGTAATCAGCTCCTCTGGCTGGAGTGCGAGGCAAGGAAAGAAAACTGTTATTTTGGAATGCTTGAATGCATAATTGTGAAGATTTAGTATATAACAGTACTTTTTTCCTTGAAATTTGTAGTATGACAAATTGAATAGTGAAATAATAGCTTCATTTTGATCATTAGGTACATGGATATAATAGACTGATTGGAATTATGTGTTAACTCAAAATAGGTCTTTAGGGGCCGGAGGGGTAGCTCAGTGGTTCTGGCGCCTGCCTCGCAAGCGTAAGGTCCTGAGTTTGATCCCGGTAACCACATACGATGCTGGACGTGGAGATTCACGCCCACCAGCAATCAATACCACATACCACAGTGCTGGGCGTGGTGGCTCACTCCTGTAATCCCAGCACTTGGGAGGCAGAGACAGGAGGATTGCTGAGTTCGAGGCTTGCCTGGGCTACATAGTGAGCTCAGAGCCAGCCTGAACTACAAAGTGAGACCCTGTCTCAAAAAAAGAAAAAAAAATAGGTCTTTAGGTTCAGAGTGTCTTTAAGAAAATATACTGTGGGACCGGAGATTTAGCTCAGTGGTTCCAGTGCCTGCCTTGCAAGTGCAAGGTCCTGAGTTTGATCCCGGTAACCACATACAATGCTGGGCGTGGTAACTCGTGCCCACCAGCAGTCAGCACCACATACCACAGTGTTGGGCTTGGTGGCTCATGCCTGTAATCCCAGCACTCGGGAAGCAAAGACAGGAGGATTGTTGAGTTTGAGGCTTGCCTGGGCTACATAGTGAGATCAGGGCCAGCCTGAACTACAAAGCAAGACCCTATCTTAAAAAAAAAAAAAAAAAGAAAATATGTTGTGCATATTTCAATTTTTCCTTTATTA
The DNA here is from genome assembly GCA_004025085.1 of Thryonomys swinderianus. Lineage (NCBI taxonomy): Eukaryota > Metazoa > Chordata > Mammalia > Rodentia > Thryonomyidae > Thryonomys > Thryonomys swinderianus. The sequence goes on along the minus strand of PVIC010000746.1, from coordinate 94,598 downwards.
TCCATTGAGTTTCCATGTTTTTGTCCTTTTTTTTTAACATTTTTCGCAATTAATGATTTGATGTGCCTTGCTTGGCTTTGATAAACAGTTGTTGCCATGATCAAGGACAAAGATAGTACTTTCAGGCAACCACAAGCATGTCCTAAATGTAACATGGTGCTGAAGCTGAGGCAGGCACATGTTGAGCTTAGAAGCAACTGGAGAAACTTGATACTCAGAGACCAGAGGTTACAGAGGTTAAATGGAAGTTTTTACTGTCCATAGTGAAAAACAACTTTTACTGCTGAAACTTGACGATCAGTATGTTGAGTGAAGCCTTGTAACAAAAGAAGTGGGAGATTGCTGTTTGCCAGTTCTCAGCATTGCTGAAGAAGGCTGCGTGCTCGCCTCTCCTGACCTCATCTCTGTCCTTCCACCTTCCTGTGCCCTTTGCTATTCTCTGCTACTCTTCTTTTTTTTTTTTTTTTTTTTTTTTTTTGAGACAGGGTCTCGCTTTGTAGTTCAGGCTGGCTCTCAGCTCACTATGCAGCCCAGGCAAGCCTGGAACTCAGCAATCCTCCTACCTCTGCTTCCTGAGTGCTGGGATTACAGGCATGAGTAACCATGCCCGGGACTGGTATGTGGTATTGATGGTTGGTGGGCGTGAGTCACCACGCCCAGCACTGTATGTGGTTACCAGGATCGAACTCAAGGCCTTGTGCTTGTGAGGCAGGTGCTGGTACCACTGAGCTAAATCTCCGGCCCTCCCTGCTACTCTTCTCTTAGGTCAGCAGAGATGACTCAGGAAATGGGGAGAAGCAGCCCATTCCAGAATTTTTCCAGCTTCTCTAGCTGTTTGGAAAAGTTTGAGCACTTGAACTTTTGACTATTACTTTATACTCCAAAATACTGTATTACTGTGTTGGGCTTCCTAGTAACTGTCACACTATTTTGGTATTCTTAGTGAAAACCGGAAAGGCCACAAGTGTGAAAGAATCATGGTTAAACTTGGGTTGGCCTGCTGAAAAGCTTATTTTACAGTGATTCCTACATTTATATATGAGAAAAAAGATTTAGAAGAAATGGTTAGTGAGCATTACATTTTAAAATAGTTGTTAAAGTTACAAATTTCTGTTCTGATAAATGCTTTTAAGTAATGAGGTGGAAGTATTAGACTACTATTGAGAATATTGCAAGTTTTCTACTCCAGGAGTGCAGAGAGGTTACCTTACCAGCATTGTGGATACAGCAGCATAAGAAGGATGGACCATCTCTCTCCTAGGCTTCTTTGGGCTTGCGCCCTTGGCACAGTGTTTCAGGAGAGGGGGCAGCTGTGTGTTGTGTCGTTGGAGCCTCAAAGGTGTGTGGCAGTAAGGTGGAATTTTGCACTTAGTTACATTACGACCTGGGATGGTGATGGAATGAACACCTTTGATGGAGACACATGGTGAGGAGATTGGTGAGGGTATATGAGAGAAAGCAGATACAAGCAAGAGCTGCTTCTCCACGTGATAGTCTAAGAGATAGCCTGAAACTCTGAAAATATAATCTAGTCCACCTGGCTAAAGATTGATTTAGTAAGTTAGTCATACATATTTGTAGATCCTTTATGATAGGTGTTCATTCAGAAGTGACCCAAGCTGCATGAATAGTGCATGGAGCATAGTTGCTAATGGAGAACACGTGTAAAAGTGAACAAATGTAATTCCAGGTTTGACAGGCACTTTAAAGAACATGAAGCAGAGTAAACAGAGATTATAGCAAGTTTGATTCCATTAGCAGACAGAATCTGTATACAGTGATTTTAACAGGGAATGTTTAGTAGACTCGCTAACTGTGGCAGGGAGTTGGAGTATTGAAAGCCAAAGCACATAGAAATGAGTCAAGGGAGCAGCCACTATTGAAGAGGACTTTGATAGGGTACGTGTGAGAGCTGAGTCCTTCAAGACAGAGATCCTGGCCTTGTTGAAGACAGTGTGGCCCTGTCTTCCTGAATGGTGGAGGAGTTACAGCGCTGCTCTGGCCTTAGCACCCTCCCAGCTGGGGGCAGTGTGATGAGCCGCAGCCTCATCCTGCCCTCCATCACATACTGTCCAGCTTCTTGCTGTAAAGGTAAAGCTGTAGCCTTAGAATCAGCAACCCTAAACTGCATGTCATCTGCCTTGAGGACGGAGTTGTCAGTCCCACTTTAAAATTCCCTGCAAATCTGTTGCTGGGTATGCTTTGGAGAGAACCTGCTTTGATACCTCCCAGGACACGAGAGACTGACTGATGGGGTTGCCCTCCTTGAGTGCTGCACTTAAGACGCTACAAGCACTGAATGCTGGGTGCCTCTTGCCCCACAGGAACCTCCAAGCACACCCTCAGCCAATGTAGAACACCTTCCTCCCATCTCTTCCTTCACCAGCAAGGCAGTTACAAACTGAAAGAACATTTAAGGAGCCCTGTTCCATGCTGTAGACTACATAGTAAATGGAATTTTGCACCAGTCAGTTGATAATTGGTGTCTGAGTGGACTTTGGATACAGTAGGCAGAGTGTAGAGGAAAGCCTTTTTAAAGAGGTGGGATATGAGTGGCCTGAATGATTAGCCAGTGTGGATTAAGGGTGGGGTTGGGGAGGGGGTGGAATACAGGAACTGTTGGCTGTGGTGCCCACAAAGAAGGGAGAGGCCTGCGGAGGCAAGAGCTCAGGGTCACCCAGGGAGTCAGGAATAGGCCTGCAGTGGAGGAAGAGTGAATTGAGGGTACCAGTGTGAAGATGTGCTTTTCCCTTGTGGTGTAGGACATAATGGGATCCAGGACTAGGCTAGCTGTAGTAGAGTGAATATTGACTATAATTGGAGAAGGAGCAGCAAAAAGCTGAATGACTTACAGACCTGCCCTGAGCAGTGGGGTAAAACCACTCATTGAGGTGAGGGCAGATAAGGAAAGATGTTGGTTGAGGATACTGCTTGGCCAAGTTTTAAATTTGAAAGTAGACTAGATCACTAGCATTACAAGTTGAGCTTCCCTAATAGCAAATCCAGAATCCTCCTAATCTGAAACATTTGATAGGTTTTTGAAATTAAGGCTGCTCAATTCAATAGTCTATGCATTTGTTCCAACCTTTTTTTTTTTAAATCCTGCATCTGAAACAAAAGTCCCAGGGATTTTGGTAAGGGTAACTGACCTGAATTTGACAGTTGGTTCATTGTGCATAAGTTTAAGCCTGACTGTCCTGTGGCCATACCTGATTTCAGAAGGGGTGGGGAAGGCCGGTGCTTGGAAGAGCCTGTCAACACAGCCTGCCTGACTTCTGTGCTTGAGGATGTCTAGAGGAAATGTTGGCTGAGTGATACATAGGCCCTTAGCCTTCGGGGTGGAGTTTGGAGCTCAAGGGGCAGGGTCATGGGACTGAGTGAAGTCATCAGGGCAGACAAGTAAAGACAAAAGGCGCTGAAAGATGAAGTATTCCAGAAGTTAGAGGTTATGAAGGCAAGGAAGAACCAGCAAGAGACCAAGAAAGAAACAGTCTTAGAGGCTAATGAGGGAAAGTGGTTCAGGAAAGAGCTGATCAAGGTGCTTTTCTGAATGCTTTATGTGCCCCTGGAGCTCATGAGCCGGGGTCTGTGAGGGCTGTCAGGCTGTGTATGGATTACTGGAGAACAGTGTGTGGCTCTTTGCACCTCAGGAACACATGGTGTTTCCCAAAAAGAAAACAGCTAGCGCTGGGCGTGGTGGCTCACGCCTGTAATCCCAGCACTCGGGAGGCAGAGGCAGGAGGATTGCTGAGTTCAAGGCTTGCCTGGACTATATAGTGAGCTCAGAGCCAGCCTGAACTACAAAGCGAGACCCTGTCTCAAAAAAAAGAAAAAAGAAAAAAAAAACAACTAGCTACCTCTTCTTGTTGGCCACTTTTGCCCTTGACCCACCTCTTCAAGTTGGATTATTAGTGTTCCTCATTTTTACTGATCTAGTGGATATAAAATGTTACCTCAATGAGATCTGTTTCCCTGATTACTGATGTTAACACTGATATATGTAAAAACCTTTATCTGTGTATGTTTACTGCCTGTTTCCTGTTTTGTAAAATGTTAGTTTTGCCTACTTTATTGTTCTTTTAGTATTTGTAGGAATTCTTTGTACTGTATCAGGTCACTTTTTGAAAATATATGTTGACTTTCTCCTAGTTTATGTCTTATCTTTAAACCTTCTTTTGATGAGTTTGTAAATTTAGCATAATACATTAGTCTTTAATGTGGTTCAAGTGTTTTATTTTTTTAATTTAATTTACTTTAATTTTTTTTTTTGAGACAGGGTCTCGCTTTGTAGTTCATGCTGGCTCTGAGCTCACTCACTATGTAGCTCAGGCAAGCCTTGAACTCAGCAATCTTCCTGCCTCTGCCTCCCGAGTGCTGGGATGACAGGCGTGAGCCACCATGCCTGGCACTGTGGTATGTGGCATTGATTCCTGGTGGGTGTGAGTCTCCATGCCCAGCATTGTATGTGGTTACTGGGGATTGAACTCAGGACCTTGCGCTTGCGAGGCAGGCGCCGGAACCACTGAGCCAACCCTCCGGCCCAAGTGTTTTATTTTTTAACAAACTTAAATAGCTAATAATTGGTTGTGATAACATTTCTTTATCTCTTACTTTTTTGTTTGCTTTAGAGCTAAGGTCTCTCTTTGTAATTCAGACTGGCCCTGAATTCACTATGTAGTTCAGGCTATCCTCAAACTCAAAGCAATCCTCCTGCCTCTTCCCGAGTGCTGGGGTTACAGACATGAGCCACCACACCTGGCATTGTGGTATGTGGTACCAGCGATTGAATTTTGGACTTTGTGCTTGCCAGGCAGACGCTGGAACCACAGAGCTAAGTCCCCAGCCCTTTTCATTCTACTTTAAGAATCTTTTTGGGGAGGCTGGAGGTTTAATTCAGTGATGCCACACCTGCCTGGCAAGCACAAGATCCTGAGTTGATTCCTGGTATCAAAAAAAATCTTTTAATTGAGAGGATTTAATGTATTAATTATTCGGGGGAGAATTAACAACTTTACAGTACTACATTTCCTTATAGCTTCTATTTTGATATTTTGTCTTTTTTTTTTTTGAGACAGAGTCTTGCTTTGTAATTCAGACTGCCCCTGAGCTCACTTTGATGTAGCCCAGGCAAGCCTTGAACTCAGCAGTACTCCTTGCCTCTGCCTCCTGAGTGCTGGGATGGCAGGCACTGGAACTACTGAGCTAAATCCCTGGCCCAATTTTGATATTTTCTTAAAGGTCATACATAGTTTCACATTTTTTTTTTCTTTTTGTGGTACCGGGGATAAAATTTTCACAGTTTTTTTTCTTGCTTTTTTGAGACAGGGTCTCACTTTATAGTTCAGGCTGATCCTGAGCTCTGTATGTAGCCCAGGCAAGCCTTTAGCTCAGCAGTCATCCTGCCTCTGCCTCCCAAGAGTGCCGAGATTACAGGTGTGAGCCACCACACCTGGCATTGTGGTATGTGGTACTGATTGCTGGTGGGCGTGAGTCACCATGCCTGGCATTGTATGTGGTTACCTGGGATCGAACTCATGACCTTGAGCTTGCCAGGCAGGTGCTGGGACAACTGAGCTAAATCTCTGCCCCTCATAATTTATTTTTGATACCTATCATTGTTCTTTGTGGCATCATTTGCTCTGTTGTAGTGGTCAGATAATTTCTCTTATTACTCTAAGACGAGATGATAGTGTGTGCTCTGTTCTGAAGGAAAATGCACATTTTATGTATGTCTTCATCCATGTGGAATTGATTTTTGAGGTTGGTTTGAAAGATCCACTTTCACTGTTTCTCATGTTTAATTGTCCAGCACTGTTACGAGTAGTTTAGCCCTTCCCCTCCAAGTATGAGTATGGCTGTTTCTGTGATTTTTTAAAATTGTAGTAAGACATATATAGGAAAAGTAGGCATTTTAGGCATTTTTCATTCATGTTGTTACATGGCCTATACGACCATCCCTGTGCAGATCTACCTGCAGGGAGAAACTTGACTGCAAGTGATTAGATAATATCTGCCAGTGCTGTCCTGCCTTGAGCCTGTTGTAATTCTGTTTCTCCTCTCTGCCCCTGTGGAATTGGCTTTTCCAGATAGTTCACAGACATGGAATCATTGACATGTTTATCCTTTTGTGCCTGACCCCTATCAGCATAATCTCTGACTTCATCAGTATTGCATTATGTATCATAATTTTCTTCCTTTTTAAGTCTAAATAATATTTCACTTTATGTATATATATGACATTTTATTCTTCTGTTGATGGGCATGAAGGTTGATTCCCCCCCGCCCCGTTAGCTGTTGTGAATAATGCTACTGGGAACTATAACCACTATATCTGGCTTTTTAAAAATTACGTATCTAGAATGGGAATTGTTGAATCATGTAGAAGTTCTGTTTAATTGTTTCAGAGAAAACACCAATTGTATTCCACCTTTTATATGTCTTATAGCAGTTGAGAAGAATTCATGATTATCCACATTTCACCAACATTTATTTCCTGTTGTTTGTTGCTGATAACCAGCCATCCTAAAGGCTGCGAAGTGGCCTGTAATTATGGTTTTGAGTTTAATTTCCATAATGACTAGTAATATTTCATATCTTTTCCTATGCTTATTGGATAATTCTTTTACTTTTGGAGATATGCATATTCAAGTTCTTTGGTCTTTTTTCTTGATGGTGGTACTGAAAATTAAACCTAGGGCCTTCAAACTGAGCTACATCTCCAACTCTTTTTATTTATTTATTTTTTTGAGACAAGGTTTAACTTTGTAGTTCAGACTGGCCCTGAGCTCACTATATAGCCCAGGCAAGCCTCGAACTCAGCAATCCTCCTATCTCTGCCTCCTGAGTGCTGGGATTACAGGCGTGTGAGCCACCATGCCCAGCATTGTATGTGGTTACCAGGATCAAGTTCAGGACCTTGTGCTTGCGAGGCAAGCACTGGAACCACTGAGCTAAATCTCTAGCCCCAGCTCTTTTTTTTTTTTTTTTTTTTGAGACAGAGTCTTGCTTTGTAGTTCAGGCTGGCTCTGAGCTCACTATGTAGTCCAGGCAAGCCTTGAACTCAGCAATCCTCCTGTCTCTGCCTCCCGAGTGCTGGGATTACAGGCGTGAGCCACCATGCCCGGCTTTTTTTGCTTTTTGAGACAGGGTCTCACTTTGTAGTTCAGGCTGGCCCTGAGCTCACTATGGTGCCCAGGCAAGCCACTGCGAACTCAGCAATCCTCCTGCCTCTGCCTCCCGAGTGCTGGGATTACAGGCGTGAGCCACCATGTCCGGTATGCGATATTGATTGTTGGTGGGTGTGTCTCCACGCCCAGTATTATATGTGGTTACCAGGGATCGAACTCAGGACCTTGCGCTTGGGAGGCAGGCGCCGGAACCACTGAGCTAACCCTCTGGCCCTAGCCCCAGCTCTTTTAATTTTTAATTTTGAGACAGTCACTAAGTTGCCTAGGCTAGACTCAAGTTAAGTCTTCCTGCCTCAGCCTTCCAGAGTACTGAAATTAATTTGCTTTTTTGTGACTTGGTTTGATAGGTTTTTAAATTTATATGTATTTGTGATATATAATTATGTTCAACTTGAGGACTTGGTACATACCACATAATATCTCAATCGTTTTACTTCCCTTTCCTGCCCTAAAGCCCATCTCCACATCTGTCTTTTGTTTTACTCTTTAAACATTTATATTTTAAATAAGATTTTTATTTCGTTTTTACTTTTGAATTGTTGTATAATAGATGCAGTTTACAGATCTCTTATCTCATTCTGTGGGGTGCCTTTTCACACCATTGCTAATGTTTTTTGCCCCTGTGCTTGAAATTTGATGTAGTCTTATTTGTCTTTTTTTGCTCTTATTGCCTGTAGTTTGATGTCATGTCTAAGAAATTGCTGCCAAAGTTAGTGCCATGAAGGTTTTCCTCAAATTTTTATCAACTTAGCTCTCGGTTAGATCTTTTTGAGTCAACCTTTAAAAATGATGTCAGTTACAGTGCAAGTTTGTTCTATTACATGAGAATGCCTAGTTTTCTCAGCAGCATCTTTTGAAAAGACTGCTTTTCCCCAGGAGATGGTCATTGTGTCACTCTTGTTCAAAACTCTGACAGGCTCTAGGTCTGGACTATGTTTTTCCCGTTCATCCATATGTCTGTCTTTATGTCAGTTCCATGCTGTTTTGATTAGTATACTTTTATGTAAGTTTCGAGTTTATATATTTTTCCTTTTTTTGAGACAGGGTCTCGCTTTGTAGCTCAGGCTGGCCCTGAGCTTATTATGTAGCCCAAGCTAGCCTTGAACTCATAGTCCTCCTGCCTCTGCCTCCCAAGTGCTGGGATTATAAACACGAGCCACCACACTTGGCATTGTGGTGTGGTACTGATCGCTGGCGGGTGTGAGTCACCAGGCCTGGTATTGTTGTATGTGGTTACCAGAGATTGAATCAAGGACCTTGCACTTTTGAGGCAGGTACCGCAACCAGTGAGCTAACTCTCTCTGGCTCTGTTTTGGTTTTTTTGTTTTGTTTTGTGTGTGGTTTCCAACATAGAATCCTGCTGTATGGCCCAGGTTGATCTGGAACTGGCAGCAAGCCTCCTGCCTCAGTCAGCCTCCTGAATGCTGAGTGCTCTCTCTTTTATTAGACAGACTTCTTTTGTGTTACTACAGAGTATGATGCTTCTTTTCATTTGATGTTGGTGTCAGAAAGCTTCATTGCCATTTGGCCTGGGATTGCGGTTTGGTTTGGTTGCCTCCATCGTGAGTAGAATTGGGGTGGAGCTATTGCAGGACTACAGGGTTTGAACTAGTGTCTTACTGTATGTCAGAGGACCTCAACTGACTGACCTTTTCTGGTTTCTCTGCAGAATGGTCAGAGTTTTTTGGTTCTGGATGAACAAAGATTTGCGAAAGAAATTCTTCCCAAATACTTCAAGCACAATAACATGGCAAGCTTTGTGAGGCAGCTGAACATGTGTGAGTATGGGCAGCGCTGGTTTGCAGTGCCGTCAGCAACTGCTGGTGAAGCCTTTCCTCTCTTTCAGATGAGAGGGAAACGTGTGGTATGGGCTCATTCATTTTTCACTCAGTCTCAGTTTAGTCGTGTGAATTTCAAATTCCTTCCAGATGGTTTCCGTAAGGTAGTACACATCGATTCTGGAATTGTGAAGCAGGAAAGAGATGGTCCTGTCGAATTTCAGCACCCTTACTTCAAACAAGGCCAGGATGATTTGTTGGAGAACATAAAGAGGAAGGTGAGCTGCTGCTCCTGAACTGACTAGAGTGTGGCCTGCTGCCTCCGCCCTCAGGAGAGCAGGGCGGCCACTGCATCCTGCTGGGACCTGTCAGCCTCAGACCCTGTGGGCTCTCCCACTCCTGCTGCTGCTCAGCTGTGCGGGGCGTCTTTGGTGCCGCCAGGGAAGGAACCATGGCAGCGTTCAGACAATGGGTTCCCCACATAGCTGGTCTGAATGTACTTCCTGAATCAGCTTGCTGGGATCTCTGCTCCAGAGAGGATGTTTTCTGGAGTTCACTGTTCCGCCCCATGTCCCCAAAATGCATCCCTTGCCCATAGTACATACACTGGGCCTCAAGTGCCAGCAAGTGGTAGCCTTGCTGAGGGATGGCCTGCCTGCCTTGCGGCTGAGACAGTACTGTGTGTATTTAATTAAATGTGGACTGAGTTTGTCAAGGAACTTGGGGGTTTGGGGAAATTTGGCAGAATGGGGAAAGAAAACACCCTAAGATGATCTGCTCCTGGGAACTTTAATTACTTTTAGAATGGTTATTCCTTGATGTAACCTCCCTGTGAGCTATGAAGTTTATTCTCTCCCTAGAATTCTGTCCTGGGCTTTTTCAAACCAGGAATCATTTCCTGATTAGGCTTAAAAAACCTCTTCTACTAAGAAAGGATTGAATCATAATTATGTGTTCAGTGTATGTTTCATTTTCTGCATTTGCTTTTTCAAAGGTTTCATCTTCAAAACCAGAAGAAAATAAAATTCGTCAGGAAGATTTAACAAAAATTATAAGTAGTGCTCAGAAGGTTCAAATAAAACAAGAAACTATTGAGTCCAGACTTTCAGAATTAAAAAGGTAAAATACTTCCAGATATAAAGTATATGTTGGGGCTTTAAAGGCTATTAGGTATTTTAAGTAGTTACTGTTGAAGCCAAATCAAAGGCTGTTTTTCTGCAAGTATTAGTTTCTTTTTAATGAGTGGTCGTAGACTTGAGCCTAATTATGTTTTAATTGTGGTAATTGGAAGAATATATAAAAAGTATATCAGAACTCAACATGTAAGTTCACTGATGAAACAGTAGTAGATCTCTTAAGTTAGTGTAAGAAATGCAGTTTGACTTAGATTAGCTTCCACACAAATGAGGCCGCAGTAAGAAACCTCATATATTACTCATCCTTTCTGCGTGGATATTTCTTAAAATTCTTTTGTGTGGCCTATCTCTCAGGAGAAAGTGGGATGCAGAAACAGAGAAAGGACATGAGGGCTGCCCTATATCATATGACTTGCCACAATCCCAGGTTTCTCTGTTCCTCAGGAAGCTGGTCTTTGTTTCACTACTTCACCTGGCACTGTTTCCCTAACCTGCCATGCTGGTGACTGGTGTTTTCCCTTCTTAGTAAGAGACTGGTATTTTCTTTTTTTCTTTAGTTTTTTGAGACAGGGTCTAACTTCATAGTTCAGGCTGGCCCTGAGCTCACTATGTAGCCCACGTTAGCCTTGAACTTACAGCAATCCTCTTGCCTTTGCCTCCCAAGTGCTGGGATGACAGGCCTGAGACATCATGCCTAGCATTGTGGTGTGTGGTCCTGGGGATCAAACTTGGGACCTTGTGCTTGCCAGGCAGACAGCCAAACCACTGAGCTAAATCCTCAGCCCAAGGCTGGTATTTTCTCTTGTAGCTGCTAAGGGCTTGAGGATGGCTTTTTCTATATTCTTTGTCCCATTTTAAATGTGGGACATTAGTTACTCCTGACTGTATTATCATTAAGAGTAACCTTGGAGGGGCGGAGATTTAGCTCAGTGGTTCCTGCCTTGCAAGCGCAAGGTCCTGAGTTTGATCCCTGGTAACTACATACAGTGCTGGGTGTGGTGACTCACGCCCACCAGCAATCAATACCACATACCACAGTGCAGGGGCACGTTGGCCCATGCCTCGGGAGGCAGAGACAGGAGGATTGCTGAATTCGAGGCTTGCCTGGGCTACATAGTGAGCTCAGGGCCAGCCTGAACTACAAAGCGAGACCCTGTCTCAACAACAACAACAAAAAAAGAGTAACCTTGGAATTTGAGTCCTTTTATATGAGCCTTATGCTGATTTTCATATTTTATATAAATGCTATTATCTTTTGTGTCTGCAAATTGTTCCTTGAACCAGTGCTTTGCATCTCAGTTTAGCCCTTCAGGGAATGGGTTCTCAAATTATCCTTTCAGATCTTATCACCTGTGCTTGTAAGCAGATGACTCATCCTTAAATATAAATGCAAAAAATAGAGCAGTTAGTAAATATTAGTGAAATCTCCACGTGTATATGTTAACCCACTGTCATTTTTGTAAAATCCAGGTTAAGAATAATGGCTTTCATGAAGGTTTTCAGAGTACCTAAAATTAAAACTTGTAATAGTTGGATTATTTTTCACAGCTCAGCATCATCAGCTCTGCTGATAGTTAACATTTAATTGACGTTTTGGTTACAAAAAAGATAAATGAAAGAAAAACTGTTTAGTATTGGGCATGTTATAGTTTTGCTATATCATTGAGTATGTTTTTTTTAAAATATGTTTTAATGCATATGCTTGGGTTTCAGCCAGCTCTTACATTAGTGTTAGAGTCTAACATACTTCAGTTTTATTTCAATATTAAGGAAATTGTCTTTATGATACTGGATTTTTTCTCTCAGTTTCTGTACTTCAGGATCCTCCCATAAAATAAAGATGGTATCCTCTCTTGGACTTTATAGAAAAGTTTAAATAAGTAGCACACATAAATTGTTAAGACCTAGAACATACCAAGCATGTGAATAAACATTCCTTTCTTTCTTAAAATGAATCACAAGGTCAGAATTGTGTTGGTAGCCATACCAGAAAGGTTAACTTGTTTTTGTTTTTTTTTTGAGACTGGGTCTCGCTTTGTAGTTCTGGCTGGCCCTGAGCTCACTATATAGTCCAGGCAAGCCTCAAACTCAGCAATCCTCCTGCCTCTCAGAGTGCTGGGATGACAGGCGTGAGCCACTGTGCCCAGCACTGTGGTGTGTGGTACTGATTGCTGGTGGGTGTGAGTCACCATGCCTGGTATTGTTGTATGTGGTTACTGGCGAATAAACCAGGGGCCTTGCACTTCCAGGTAGGTGCTGGGAACCACTGAGCTAAATCTCTAGCTCCAGGTTAACTTGCTTTTAAACATGAAGTCATGAACCAGATTGTCAGACAGAGTAAACTGCCTGCCTTAGTGTGGGTACCTCACGTTTTGCCCTTGTATTGACATGGGTAACAGATTCTACAGTTAAGAAGTGATTGGAACTAGCCGTGCCAAGCTAGTTGCCATTACTGCATGTAAATGAACCTGTTTCTCAGTCTTATAAAAATAGTATAGTAAGAACAAGTACAGTTCTCTGGTATCCTTCAAGATAATGAGGCTTGGTTTTCTGATTAGATTGTTTTATTTTTTAATAAACTGTAGTGAGAACGAGTCCCTTTGGAAGGAGGTATCAGAATTAAGAGCAAAGCATGCACAGCAGCAGCAAGTTATTCGAAAGGTGAGAAACTCTTTCCCCTGATGTTTGTGATAAGAAACCTACTGGGTAGTCCATAATTGATCTTAGCTTTTTATGGATTGAAAACATAGAACTAAAATTATGAAATCTACACGTCATAAGCCAACTGTAATGTATCCTTTTTTAGCAGTAGCAAGGACAGTTTGCTGGAGATGATCATTCTATACTACAAGGTAATATCTCTTAGGGTAGAAAATGACCTTTTGAGATGCTTGAGTCACAGGAGCATAATACACTTCCAGTTTCTTTTGTTGTTGTTGTTGTTTTGAGATGGCATCTCAATTTGTAGTTCAGGCTGGTACTGAGCTCACTATGTAGCCCAGGCAAGCCTCAAACTCAGCAATCCTCCTGCTTCTGCTTCCTGAGTGCTGGGATTACAGGCATGAGCCGCCATGCTCAGCCACTACAGTTTAACTGCGTAACTGAGTTTTTAAAATTGTAGTAGGGCTTTATGTGTTTTGGGGTTTTTAGCTATCTGAGTAATATGCATAGTTGGTTTTTAAATAACTTACCAAACTGTAAGTTGAAAAATACTTTTATGAGTTGTAGCATTGATAGCTTGTATACAGAAGCACTTAGTCCAGTGTCTGAGCTGACAGTGAGCAGAATTGGAACTCTGCCCAGCAGTGTCCCTGAGTCTGTCTTCACATGCCAGCTTCCCTTTGTTAATAAGAGGTAACGCGTGCAGGCCTGCAGGGCAGCTATATTTTGCTCATGAGTCAATGAGACTTAAGCAGCAGATCCTCTGGAGGGAAGGTGGGGGAGCTTCAGCTTGTTCCTGCTAAGAGGCTCCTATGCTAAAAATAGAGCTCTGACTTTGGGGACCTGGGTGTGACTCTGGTGGTGACCAGGGATGAAAAGCAGTTGCAGTCAGAATGAGTAGTACAGACTGTTTCCTGCAATCAGTGTGCAGATGAGGCCTGAATATAGCAGAATTCGATTCCCTTTCCTTGAATATGTGGATTTTTAAAAAATTCTCCCTTATTAGTCCATGTTTGTGGTGTGCAGTGTTTATATCCCTTGTGTAGAGTTAGTACACATAGTGTATCTATTTTAAAAACTTCTCCAGGGGACTTTAATTCCTTACCATGTGAAAAATACCTAAAATGCTACATATGTTTTAATCTTTGTAGAAAAAATATGGTAGTGTTTCAAAACTATTTTGGGTAAATGTTAATTTACAGCATTTCATGATATATGGATATTTTTTCTAAAAGCAAAGGTAGTTGGTAAATAGTTGTATTGCATTTCATATTCTTATGAATATTCATGTCTAGTTGAGTTTGAGTTCGATCTGACTATTTGGTAAGTAGAACTACAGAATGCTTGTTGATAACCAGTAGCTTTTACTTTGGGGCCAGGGTTAGTACCTCGCTGCCTAAATTGCATGTTACATGTAAGGAACAGTTAGAGAACTGTGCAGGTACAGAGGCTGTGTGCTGTGAGTTTTAGTTTTTTCTCAGACAAAAAGCCTTGCACAGTGCGATGCCAGTGTGTCCAGAGAGAGCCGAGGTATAGAATAAATTTAGCCAGTGAGTCATGTTCTCATAAGTCTAACCAGTCATTTCTTAGAATTGTCCTACAACACTTAAAATTTTAAAACATTTAACTGTTCCATATATGTCTTTTCATCAGCTATGAGCAATTTCTTTTTTATTCCCTTTTCTTCCTTCGCATACTAGGGATCGAACTGAGGACCTTGCACTTGCCAAGCAGACAAGGCACCACTGAGCTACACCCCTGGCAGCATTTGGTTTTTGAATAAACAATTTAGTGGTTTTATCAGACTCTGATGCTGTTGTAACTCTTCAGTTAAATTGTCTGTATTTTTGTCCATTGAGTATTCAATAGTGACTGGAGAGCAGTTTAGTAAGCCTCTTCTGGAGAGGAAAGTGCTGAACAATAAGTATTCTTTTTTTTGAGACAGGGTCTCGTTTTTTGTAGTTCAGGCTGGCTCTGAGCTCACTATGTAGCCCAGGCAAGCTTCGAACTCAGCAATCCTCCTGTCTCTGCCTCCCGAGTGCTGGGATTACAGAGTGCTGGGATTACAGAGTGCTGGGATTACAGGAGTGAGCCACCACGCCCGGCACTGTGGTATGTGGTGTTGATGGCTGGTGGGTGTGAATCTCCACGCCCAGCATTGTATGTGGTTACCGGGGATTGAACTCAGGACCTTGCACTTGCGAGGCAGGTGCCAGAACCACTGAGCTAACCCTCTGGCCCACAATAAGTATTCTTAATTGATAATACTCTTTTAATCATGTCATAACAGTAATTACAAGTTAGTCTTGTGCACTGTCTCAGTAGTCCTCTGCTCACTTTCAGCCTTTACTCATTGCCTGTCTACTTTTCCTTGTTTACCTTACGGTCCTAATGTTTTACTGTGTAAGGTAAGGAGCATATAGAGTTACTGCCATAGCCATGCCCTGTGCCCATGGTTCTCACATACGTCACCTGGAGACTTATGAAGCCTGCATTGTGGGCCCCATCCTCTGAACATGAGGTTCAGCCGATCCAAACACCCATGACTATTCAGTGATATGTGAGAGCTTATGTGCATAACAAGTCCTGAGGCCAGTACTGTCAGACTTCAAGAAACACTGTCATAAAATATATAAAATATTCACATGTTTTCTCTCTGAATTTAATCAGATGATCAGGATTAAATCATCTCTTGATTGTGAACAAAAACCTTTGACAGATGTGTCTCAGTAGTATCTTTACAGCATCAGCCAGTGAACATTTTCTAACTTAAAGTTTTATAATCTATTTTGAGAGAAGTGGCCATTCCTTTTGCCTGTAAATTATATTACTGAGTGTTAGAAAAATGTCGCCTAACAAACAGCACCTTTCTATTTTGCATTTTAATGTACCTTTTTGAAAATATTTCAAATAAAAAGTTAAGAGTTGGATGTAGTCAAGTTTGCTACTACCATCAAAACAAAGAGCTGTCTGGAAGTTAATATGTCTCCTTATATCTCATTCTGAGATATATTCAGACTTTTAGTATTAGCTGTGAGAAATTCTGTGACTTAGAATAGAGGACATGTGTCATCAGATGTATTTTATAGAATTTGTACATGCAAAGAGCTAGAGTCCATGATGGGAGAATTTTTATTTGTATCTTCCTTTCAGATTGTCCAGTTTATTGTTACCTTGGTTCAGAATAACCAGCTTGTGAGTTTAAAACGTAAAAGGTAAGTTTTTATGATTAAACATTTTGACTTATACATAGACATTCTAGTACTTAGCAAAAAATAGCCTACAATTCTGTGTATATTCTTGATAATATAAGTAGAAAAGTCTTTGCTTCTTAAATTATAGTCACATCCTGAGAGTGATCTTGCAAGGTTGAATATCCTCGATTTTTTTGGTATGGGACACAAACTCAGGACTTTGTGCTTATGAGGCAGGCATTGGAACCACTGAGCTAGATCCCCAACCCAGGTTGAGTATTCCTTTTCCAACATTTTGGGAACAGGAGGGCTTTCAGACTTAAGATTTGGGATATTTACACCTATGAGCTGTCTTTGGGAAGGGCTCTTAGTTGAATGAGAAGTTACATGTTTCCTACAGACCTTATTCACATAGCCAAAAGATAAATTCATACAATATTTTTAGTATTTTGTGCATGAAACAATACATATCAAACACCTTAAGAGGCTGAGGTATCTAACAAACTCATGTGCCTAAACCTAGCTGTCCCATCACATGAAATCGAGTATTTTTTACTTATGATATCATTGGCGCTCAAAAAGTTTCTGATTTGGGAGCATTTTGGATTTTATATTTTTGGACTAGAAATGCCCAACCCTGTACTTCCTTTTACTGTTATTCTTCTCGTGTTTTTGAGAGCTAAGAATAGCTTAAACAGTCACTTTACAGACAGCCATACAGTTAATACAGAATCTAGTTTTCATTTACATTAGCAGTTTAAAGTATTTGTAGGAGGCCCACGTGGAGAGAAAGTCCAAAAAGAGGCCATTGGTTAGAAGGTCAGATTTTATTTTCTCTCTTACCTTTAAACTATTTTATGTATAGGTGTGATACCCTTAAATGTCAATAGCTGCCACTGGCACAGCTGACCCAGAACAGTAACAGGCAAAGGGAACAGAAAATGAGAGAGATTGTAAGGCTGAGATTTTGGCAAAATTTAATTATGATTGCAGCTCTTTGGCTTTCCCTCTACTTTAACCAACTTACTCTTAGGTTATTCCCTGATTTTTTGTTGTTGTTGTTGTTAGTTTTTTTCAGACAGGGTCTGGCTTTGTAGCTTAGGCTGACCCTGAACTCACTATGTAGCCCAGGCAAGCCTTGAACTCAGAGCAGTCTTCCTGTCTCTGCCTCCCGAGTGCTGGGATGATGGGCCTGAGTCACCACACCCAGCTCCTTGTTTTTTTAATCATGTGAGAACAACCTGTAAAAGAGTTGTTTGATTCAGTAGGCAGTAAAGTTATGTGAAGAGTAATTTACTATATTTACCATAACAAATAATAGGAAAGAATAGAACTGAGAGTTTTAAGTAATTTCATTTCCACATTTGTGTTCCCAAGATGTATGAGGTTAATGAGCTCCTGGGTTTTGTTGTTGGTTGATTTTTGTGGAGGTGGGGATCTACTCCGGACCCTGCACAGTAGCAGGTGTCCTACTGCTGAGTTGTGTCCCTATGCATTGAAATCTTTTATCTGATAGGAAAATGTATTTGGAAGTGAGTACATTGTTAGAAAAAATTTAAATTCCTTGTATTTTTGCTCTGTGAAATTAAATGGTTGTTCTTGTGATTTTTCAGGCCTCTACTTCTAAACACTAATGGAGCCCAAAAGAAGAATCTGTTTCAACATATAGTTAAAGAACCAGCTGATAATCATCACCACAAAGTAATTTTTTTAATATGTACTTTGTATTTATTCTATCAGACTAAATTCTAACCTTTATTATTTTGGGGAGCCAGTGTTCAAAAGTCATTATGCAGGGCTCATCCCTTCCATTTTCAATATTTGCTTGAGATTATTTTTAGAAGTAAATCAGTAGTTCCAGTTGCCTATTTCCAAGCTTGTGTCTCTCCCTCTTTCTCTGTTAAGTTAGTATTTCTCCTTCCTATGGCTGTTTTATATGTGTGCATCTAGGAGCAGCATTATTTTCTTTGTAGAAGACAAGGATTTTTAACTGGGTTCATATAAAGTACTCATATCTCTGTTATCTAGTGTTGAAATTTATAGATTTTTGCATTATAATACTGATCTTAGCCTGCTTTTGGGAATTGAACTTTTTCTTAAATTAGTATGTCCTGAATGCAAATATACCTGTAGCTAAAAAAGCCAGGCTGATGTTACAGTGTATGATAGCTGCTTTCCTTTTAGTAAAGCCATTTGATAAGAGTGATTTGACAAATCATGTCACTGGAGATGAAATAATGCCTGTGAACATAGTTGCCGTCTGACTTCTGAAGTCTCCAGACATACTATGTTTAGGATTTAAAGAACTTTCCATGCAGATATTCTTGGGCTTGTCATGTGCTAGTTTTCAAGTAAAAGTAATTAAATACAGTAGAGGTGGTGGTTCAGACCTCTGAATTAGCACTGCCCATACAGTGGGGCACAAGAGGGATGCACAGTGATGTCCCAGGAGGGCACACGATGCGGCGGCTTTGTTCCTTGTTGGATTTCCAACCTTGGAGAAGAGGTGTGCATGTTTTCTGAGTGATGCCCAGTTCGCCAGTTGGTATGGTTTCAAACTTTGCCATATATTTTTCTCTCGTATTTTAGGTTCCACACAGCAGGAGTGAAGGTTTAAAGCCAAGGGAGCGGATTTCAGATGACATCATCATTTATGATGTTACCGATGATAACACAGATGAAGAAAATGTCCCAGTTATTCCTGAAACAAATGAGGATGTTATATCTGATCCCTCCAAGTAAGGACTTTGTGAAATAAAATTTATGAAAATATTTAAATGTTAAAAAACAATTGTTTTCTTGATGACAGATAAAATCCCCCAGATTTCAGCAAAGAAAGAGTAAGAATTGATTTTTGTAGAGTTTTAGAACAGCTGACTCTGCGATCTGTGTCCACTGAGCTGCGAGGATGTGCTTAGGCTGTCCACCTGAGGGCTGAGCCCTCCACCATGGGGAGCATTTCCGTGCAGAGGCGGTAGGTGACTGGTTTGCTGAGTGACTGTCTCTTCTGCCGCCGGTCCAGCTGCAGCCAGTATCCTGACATCGTCATCGTTGAGGATGACAACGAGGATGAATACGTGCCTGTCATTCAGAGCAGCGAGCAGGCGGAACCAACCAGGGAGGCCCCAAGTTCGGGGAGCGACAGCACCAGCCCACTCATGTCCAGTGCTGTCCAGCTCAATGGGTCCTCCACTCTGAGCACGGAGGACCCCGTGACTATGATGGACTCCATCCTGAATGACAACATCAACCTGCTGGGAAAGTGAGTGTTCCTTGGGCTGCCTCCTCTGGGTGCCTCACGGTTGGTGTGCCTGGGGTGCGCTTGCTTTCAGAGGGTGATCCCAGGCTGCCTTCTGGAGCTGGGTTTCAGTTCTGGAATGACAGAGATGGCACTGTTGCAAGGCTCACTTTGAAATTCTCTGGAGAAGTTCTTCATATTTCCATGGTGAAATACTTGCTCCAAGAATCCGTGCTCGTGATTGTATGTGTTTATGTGATGACTATGAATTAATGTGATTACTAGTAATAAGAAAGAGGCCAAGATCGAAGCTTTGTGTACCGGCTGCAGGTTCCAAGTCACAGTTTCTGGGCCCTGAGTCAGGAGCAGGCTCTCTTACAGTTCAGAACTGGCGAGGACCCGGGAGTTGCCGAGAGTTGAGTTGGGTTACACAGGTGATTAGGTGTCAGCCGCGGAGACCTAACACTCCCCTTTGCACCCCTCCTTGTCTCCAGGGTCGAGCTGCTGGATTACCTTGACAGCATTGACTGCAGCCTGGAGGACTTCCAAGCTATGCTGTCCGGACGACAGTTCAGCATCGACCCAGACCTCCTGGTGGATGTAGGTACCAGATAAGCTTCGCTGAGCTGCTTGAGTGTCTGTTTAGGTGGATTATTCAGAAACCAGTGCATCTGGTTTTATTTTTTTTCTTTTTGCTTGTATTTCATTTTTTAATCGAGTGGTTTTGTCACAAAGGCTGAGCAGTTGAGACTGGGGATCTGGGGAGTGTGATACGCTGCCTGCCTGAGAGAGGCTCAGTTCATCCCCTGAAAGTGTCGAGGTTCCCACAGCGCTTCCAGGACCAGCCTGGCCTGGACTGGCTGCTGTGTCCCACTGGGCTCTGGAGTAAACTGTCTTCAGTCTCTGTTCTTCGGAGTGCCCGAAGTACCTGGCCAGGACTCAGCCGGACGATCCTCTGTAGTACTTGAGGAGTGAAAGTGTATTTTGTGGTTTTCACATTGTGTGCCATGAGACCAGATCTCATGCGGCAGGCCAGCTGCTGTCACTGAGCCGGCCGGCATGGCATGTGTGAGCCGCCTCTCGCTGCGGGCACCGACTGCACCTTTCCCTCCACCCAGCTCCTCTGCCTGCCACAGCTGGCATGGCCTTGTCCCAGCCAGGTAAAGCTTGTTCTCTGCTGGTGAACAGTGTTTTCTCTTCCTCAGAGAAGGTTTTCGCTCTTTTTTTCTGTCTCAGTGTGCTGTGGGTGCGAGCCCTGCCAGCCTTGCGCCTCCCCCGGGAGTGCAGCTTGTCTTATTGCAGAAGAGCCCTGTCAGAGTTTTTGGCAAGGTGGGAGGAGTTGGTTCCCTCTTGTCAGTTTCTCTCCAGTTTCGGGGTCAGCAGTGCCCGTTTGTGCTCCCGCCTGTCTGCTCCCGTCTGCTTCTGCAGTGCCACCCGCCTGCCAGGGCCCTCAGCTACTCGCTGGCAGCACTGCACAGGGTGGACATCACTTCCCCTGTGGCCCGGCTGCCTGCGCCCAGCAGTGTCGCCGCCTGAGTGAATTGGCTTCTGCTGCTGCCCCACTTCTTCCTGCTCATCGCTGCCAGCCCTTTGTGATGTCTGCCTAGGATTCAGGGCAGCTTACAAGCACTGCGCCGGGAGTGGCCGAGAGTGGGAGAAGTTTCCCCGCCCTGGACCTTCCAGACCTTGCAGTCTCCTCTGATCACTTCACTCAGCCTTGAGGATGAGATGTTCTCTCCATGCTGGGCCTGAGCCCCAAAGCTGTGTCCCTGCTCCTGGTCTCCTTTCCCAACTTCCTAGAGGAAGGACTTCCTCCTGAAGCCAGTTGTATCCCTGTCCTCTGGCCTGTTTTCTAGTTTCAGTCTTTTCATCTGTCCTCAGGAAGTACAGGTCTTCTCTATCTGAAAAACAAGCATTTTGACTCTTTCTCACATTTCTGCTTCTCTTAATGCTCTTACCACAAGACTTTAGAAATGACTGCGTGTATTTCTTACATCATCTCTACTCAGTCCCTTCTGAATCCTTGTCCTGTGTCTGTAGCCCTGCACTGCTGAAGTGGATTCAGTTTTCTCCTAAGTAGGCTGAGTGTTTCCTCCTTCCCTTTTTGTTCTGCTTAACCAGCGTACTGAACTGGTGTAGTTCAGGAGGCTTTTTTGGAAATCAGGCCTGGGGTTGCTATTGGCTTATGTTACTTAGTAGGTAGCTTATTAAACCATTCTTAGTTTCTCCACTTACTGAGTGTGGCTTATGCCTAACATGCAACAAGAGTTAATAATAACTAGTATTAGAGTGAACTATACTATAGCATTATTAAGTTTTTTACCACAAAAGTTTTCTTGTGATTTTAGAGGTACTGCATGCATTGCCCTCTTCCTGTCTCCCTAACCAGCCTGTTTCTTCTGAATAGCTTTTCTTTCTCCTTCTGCCTTCTGTTTGTAACTACCATCCAGGACATCCAAGATTTTAACCTCTTGACTTCTTTCCAGCTCTCTTTCGGCCCCTCCTATGGGAGAGCCTGTCTTGTAGGATTGCTCTGACACGCTCATCTCCAGGTCATACACTATCCAAAGTAAACCTGGCTTGGATTCTGAGCCCATGCCTTTGAGGTCATCACTTCAATCTTGCCTCATATTCTGCTGGGACGCCAAACTTTCATTCCCCAAACCTGCTCCTTTCCAGCTTTGCAACTCTGTGTGGTGGCCAAGACTTCTGGCTCCTCACTCAGGAGTTACCCAGATTGTCTCAATCTCTTTCATCTTATACTCCCTAAGCCCTGGGCAGTGTGGGAAGTCCACCCAGGCCATAGCAGCTTTTTGTCTCACAGTGGCTTTTCTCACTCAGGGCCTTTATTATTTTACTCTTGAAACTGCAATATTTTCATAAGTAAAAAGACTCTTGAGGTGGTAGAGCGGGCTCTGTCCTCTGGTGGTTGTGTGGGCGCTCTGCAGACCCTAGTGCAGTTGGTAGGAGGGCTTGGCCTCAGATTCTAGCAACCTCGTCTGTCCCTCACCTGCCGTCCAGCAAGTGCCTGCTGAGCTCTCCTGAGATATGCCCTGCTCCAGTGGGGAAGCTGCGCTGGCCTTCTAGGGTGGCTCCTGCAGGACAGATCTCTTGAGCCTCTGAGGTCCTGACAGGCGGGGACATAGAGATGAGGGGTCATGTGCACTGTCTGCTCTGTGTGTCCCAGGGATCAGTAGGTGAGGTGAAAAGGGAAGGAAGAGAAAAGGAAAAAGTTAGGGGTGTTTCTGAGAGTGCCGGAGCTCTATGGAAGTTTGAGGAGAGGAAGCAGTGTTTAGAGAGGAGGGAGGAAGAATGTGCCTGTGGGCTCTGCACCTTTAACTCTGGCTCTGTGTCTCCTTGGGTCTGCCAGGTGTCAGAGCCGGTTGGGTCAGGTTCAGCCTCAGCACCTGGCCATGCTGTTTTGAACCCACATGAGATGACTGTTTGGCTAAGGACCTCCGTGGCTCTGGCTGGCCTTGCCCATCTCTAGAACACATCGTGCCTTTTTGGTGATGGCAGATGCTGTACTGTGTCCTCCAGGTCCTAACTGTTCTGCAGCACAGAAAATCTGTCAAGTCCATTCTGATTTCACCACCAGTGTCTGTGCTTCCTCCTTTCTCCCTCTCTGAACACCTGGTACTTCCGAGCCCCACGGGCCTTTGTTAACCTGCTGGGTCATATCTCATATAGGTTGGCTCTTTGGCGTTGGGCTGATCTTGTCTTTCAGACTGGAAGTTGTGCTGGTGCGCAGGAATCATGTCTGCACCCTAATGCAGTTACTTCTTAGGTGCTGAGGAAATCCCTGGGGAATGATGGGAGTGCACAAATCTACTAGGGCACCCTGAGCCGTGGGACTTCCCATGGTTGATGAGGTTAGAACAGCAAGTGGGCTTGTCCTGCCATCCGGGGTGGATTCTGTGAGGGTCATCTAATGGACAGGCACTCGGAGAACGTCTTGTGCCAGGATGTGGGATATGGCTGTCTGTGCCACAGAACGCCCCAGTGTTCAGGGACAGACAAGTGAGAGGTTATGACATGATGCAAGTGACATGCAGCAGGGCTCAGAAGCGCTGGGCTCACTGCAGTGCTCTGCCTGCTGCGCTAGAGACACCCTCCACCTCGAGGTCTGGCTGGCTCTGCTTTTGTGTCTGTTTTTCTTTTCTTGCCCGTAGTTCTCTTCTGAACCCATTTACCTGTGTGGAAAGTTTTAGTACAGGAGTGTGAGCTCTTCACGCAATGTAGTTGTATAAAAAGTTTAAACACACAGTTCTTTTAAAGTATTTTTTAAACTTATCGTCTTTCTTGTTTGGTCTTTCAGCTTTTCACTAGTTCTGTGCAGATGAATCCCACAGATTACATCAATAATACAAAAGTAAGTTTTAATTCATGTTGCTGTCAGGACCCATAGCCATACAAATCTGAAAAATGTCCTAGTAAGTAGAGAGCACTATCCTCCCAGTTACAAATCATTTGGTATTCTTATCTAATATGCCTGGTCAGGGTAGTAAAATTCAAGGTCAGGGATTACTAGCCTTGGTGATAGGGTGGGTCTCTACGCAGTTCTGTTACACGTGTGAGGTGGAATCTGCAGTTATTAGTTTTACCCTGTTCTGAGATACTGTTGAAGTCAACGATTAAAATATGATTTCTTTATGTTTTACATGCTGCATTTCACATATATGTATTTGTCCTCTAAACTTTTTAACTTTTTTAACTAACAATTTATTGATACTTATATTTTTTAAGTTTCATCATTGTATCAACACTATGAAAACAGGAATTTATACTCATTGGAAGATAGGCAAATTGAAGAAGTAAAGTATAGAGTTTGTAGTTATTAAACATGGAGGATCCTTATTGACCCATGAGGATGGGGGCTCAGGGCAGCTGCTCTCACTGCCCTGTGGTCTGTGATGCTTCCTATCTTGCCTTCTCTTGGGAGTTTAGCAACCCTTGTTTTTCATGGACCCCAAAGATAAATCAAGTCTGACTTTCAGAATATGAACTCAGAATTTTATTTTGATTTTTTCTGTGTAATTTAAGAACGAGCATATTTTATGTAGACACCAATCGTTCCAGTGATGGGGTTACATTTTTTACTGTGATGTGCAAGGGGGTAGCCTGACTAGACTTTCTACATTTCCACAGTCGCGGCTAAGTTAGAGGTGCAAGAATCTATGAATCAGGAAGTGGTTATGCATTTAGTATTTGAGAGATCTGTATCAGGCAGTAGTAAATGTTTCGGGTTTTGCAAGCTGTAAGTTCTTTTTCCTGACCACTCAGTACCTCAGTTGCAATGCAAAAGCAGCTACAGGTGATTAAGAGACTCCCCAGGTGTGGTGACTGTACCCTTTATCCAAGCAGTGTGTGGAGGCTGAAGCAGGGCATTCAGAGCCAGAGCCCAGTCTGGGCAGCTCAATGATTTAGTGAGACCCTGTCTCAAGATAAAAATAAAACGGGCTGGAGATGCAGCTCATTGAGGAGCCCTAGGTCCAACACCAGGACCCTCCCCCTAAATGAATGAATACAGACAAATAATTTGTAGCTGTGTTCTCATAAAACTTATAAAGAGGGAGCATGCTGAATTTGACATGTGGCCATCTACTTACACCTATAGTGCAAGATTCTGTTAAATTCAGATGTTGTGTTGCAGTAAATATGATTATATTTAAGTGTTGGTAAGTGATACACCTTCAATTGAATGGACCTGTATCATGTGTTACTGTAGGGAATGTGCTTACTGTTTATTGCTGGGCATTGATCCCTATTCTTGGATTGTCTTCCTTAAAAAGATTAATAGTTTGAATACAGTATTCAGAAGTAGAAGCAAATGGAGAATGACTTATAGTTCTGAATTTAGATTGTTTTCAGCTAGTTGGATCTTACATCTCATTCCCCTGCTCATGACGAAGACAGGATGTAAATGAAAATGTCACCCTGACGAGGGCGCCCTCTGCTCCTCAGTCAAGCTGGCTAAGTGACCACTGTAAGAATTTCCGTGGGAAATGAAACCTGTGTGTCAGGCTGGTTTTCATATTGTAGAAAAGCGTTAGGAAATACCTACTCTAGGAATTATATAAATGGGTTCTTATATTATTAATGCTATGTACTTACTGTGAATGCTGATGAAATATTTAATGTAAATTTTTGGGAAGATTACTCATTTCTCTTTATCTTGGGGCTTCTTTCTGAATCCTGGGAACTTTTATTGCTTCATTTTTATAATGAACATCAAAGGAATTTTAGGCCTTATTTTGCAGATCTTTATTTCACTATATTCATCCTTAACCAGCTTGCAGAAATCTAGGACTTTCTGATAGTCAGGAAAAAATGGGAACTTCAACACATCAGAACTTTGAAGATTGTTGCAAAGATTACTGAGTAACCTAATAGTGAAGATCCACTTTCCCTGTCTCAGGCAGATGTAAGGGGAGAAGACAGTGGCTGAAAGAATCCACTTAAGGGACAAAAAGAGCCACAAAAAGAAGTAACACCACCATCATGTCAGCCTTGGTGCTTCCAAGTGCAGGGCTGATGTAAGAGTGTCACCATGGTGTGCTCCATATGTCTTGAGTGAAGAGAACTCTGTGATACATTTTCAACCCGTAGCTGTTTGAAGTGATTTCAGTTGTTTAAGAAGTTAACTATCTCAATTAGCATTTGAAACCATTTCTTTGGTTCAGTTCCTTGATAGATTTTGTCTGTCCCACTCCCCTCCTTTTCTAACTCCTGTGGTAGTGCAGGTTCTTTTGTAAATCCCTTTGGTGGCAGATTCTCTTAACCAGTCTTTATACTGTACTAAGATGTCTCTCTCTCTGATCCATCATTCCTGACGCTTCCCTTTCCTGCATATTTCAGATAGCTTATCAGTGTTTACATATTATATCTATTTTAATTTTCTAATACTTTCTGGCCCATATAATGTGAAACAGATATTTTTACGGTGGTTTTCTTTTTTTTTCCAGTCTGAGAATAAAGGACTGGAAACTACCAAGAATAATGTTCAACCAGTTTCTGAAGAAGGAAGGAAATTGAAGTCCAAACCAGGTAGGTATAGAGGTACTATGGATTTTGGAAGACTTTGATTTTAAAAGGGCTCCTGTAGAGAAACTGATGTTTCCAGAGAAGGTCTGGTGGCACTTGGCAGGTGATACAGAGTGCAGTGGCTTTGCCTCAGTGCTGTCAGAGAGGGAAAACTGAAAGTGTAATAGTTTGTCATATCCCGTTAATGCGGCCCATCTGAAAGAACTACCTTCCCCTCTTGTTCCCTGAAAGCCCGACTTCTCTGCCTTGCGTGGTCACTGCTGGGCGGAGCTGCGGGCCTGAGCGGGTGGTGTGTGCTGTCTTTGCAGACAAGCAGCTCATCCAGTATACTGCCTTCCCACTGCTCGCCTTCCTCGACGGGAACTCCGCGGCCGCGGTGGAGCAGGGCAGCACACCAGCCCCGGGAGAAGCTGTGGCCTCTGCAGAGAAGCCCATCGAGGTGGACGAGCTCCTGGAGAGCAGCCTGGATCCAGAGCCGACCCAGAGTAAGCTTGTGCGCCTGGAGCCACTGACGGAAGCTGAAGCCAGCGAAGCCACCCTTTTCTATTTATGTGAACTGGCTCCCGCCCCGCTGGATAGCGATATGCCACTTTTAGATAGTTAATTCCCAGGATGCGGACTTAGTGTGTATATATTCATCAAAATGATGAACTATTTATTTTGAAGTATCATTTGGTACTTTTTTTTTGTAAATTGCTTTGTTTTGTTCTAATCGGATACTGTGGAATAAAAGCACCTTTTGCTTTTCTTACTGCACATCCTTGCAGAGCTTTTGGATGTGACTCAGCTGCCCGGGAACACAGTTTAATGCACATTATTGGAGCATTTTTCAGTTGTTCAAATACCAGTTTTGCTCCACTTGTAATTTGGGTTTCTCTTTTATAAATGTGACCATTAACCCAGTTAAGCTTCTGTTTGTTTTACTTGTTCCATACTGTCTGTGTTCAAGTGTAAGTCACTAAACTAACAGAATTCTTCAAACTCTCTGTTATCTTCATTAAATATTTCCCCTTGGCTTCTTTTTAAAACTGGGAACATAAAGTGCCTGTATCTTGTAAAACCTGGCTTTGTCTCAATCCAGAGAAATGAATCTGTGTTCGGGGGAGGCCATTCGAGGCCCGAGGAAGGGCAGTCTACACAGTGCTCCCGCTGGCTGCATGTCCTGCTCTGCAGACGAGCATGGGGACAGGTCGGGGCCAGCCAGCCACTGAGGGAGACTAGTTTTAAGTGCAAGTTTCTTGTTTGTGTTTTTTTTTTGAACCATACTATTTAGTGAAATAAATATACTGAATGTTGAGTACTAGCATTTGTTACATGTCTTCTTTGGAGATGATTGCACACAGACGAGGTTTTCCTTCTCTGAGGAAAAAGTCTCTTTAACCTGTCTGTTGTCCATTGTTGTGTCGATGTGCGTCACCAAGGTCTTTAAGCCTCAACCATAAATAGGCTGTATAATGCAGCAATGGAAGAATATAATGTTTCTAAATTACATGTATTTTAAAGTTGTGTTTTGTTTAAAGACTATACTGGCTTGCTTTCTGTGTTTATAATAAAGACCTGAGAACTATGCCTCTCGATGTTGCAAATATGAATGGTATTGCTGGATGCTGTGGAAGGCCTAAAGTTGTTGCTCTGAGTGAGGTTAACAGAAACAACAGAACAAGAGAACTAATTAAATTACCTCCTGTCCTTGAAGCACTTGAACACAGGAATGGAAGACTTGACTTGTCATTGAAACTTGGCCCTTCAGGCAGCGAACTGGAAGCTGTGCAGTAATGCTTGAAAGCTCAGTGGAGTTATTGGAAGAGAATGTCCGGGAGGCCTTTCTATTGGCCGTCTTAGACCCTCTGAAGGTCTTAGAATCTTCCTTCTATGATGTCAAGATTCAAAGGGAGAGCTAGTCTGTACAAGGCCCTGAGATCAAGCCCCAGCACCATGAAACAGAACAAAAAAACCCAGGGCCCAGCAGAGAGGCCAGATACTGTAGATCTTGACATAGGACAGTGGGGTCTGGATCTGGGTGGCTGAATATACTTTGGGACCCTGGAACAGGTCATTTGTGGCATGAGCTTCGAGGTCACTTTGCTACAGTGAAAAGAGCTTAGAATGGGAAAGGAAATAAAAATAGCATCTGTCTGCCCCTTTCTCATTATGGAATATAACTGAATTCACTTTCTTGGTGTTTTGGAGCTCTGAAGCTCTCTAGAAACTGAAAATCTGCTGCTTAAAAAATCCACTTATATGCTAAGTTATACAATGATTATCAAAGTCCTCTGAAGTTAACAAAAAAGATTTCTAGGTATGTGATACACGTTTTTTACATGATCATCAGTATGAGAATATACCGTTATGATGAGACAACTAGGTATGTAAGTTCTAGTCTAACAGGAGAAATAAGTTCTAACATAATAGGAGAAAAGATGTGTAGTACCTCTAAGTCTTGTGACCCCCACACACACATAATTCTGCGCTGCCTTAAGCATTCCCACATGCTTGAATCCCATTGCACAGCTTATACTGGTCATGCAAATAGATCTAACCACTTTTGTCTTTTTACTAATAAAATTAGCCAATAAAATTAGTAAAAAGTGTATGAATGGATTAAATCCAGTTAGTTGCTAGAATTGGAATTACTTGCCAAATACAAAAGTATCATTCATACCAATTAAAATGATTACAATAATGAACAAATTTCATGAAACTAGGAAATTTATACTTATGGACAGTTGTCAACAATACAAGTACCCCACTGTTATTTTTATCCCTTTAAATCTACTAACATGTTTTATGTTCCAGAATATCTATGTCTGGGGTAAATGTTCTTCCTTGTGATCTTGAACATGTATTCTGTTGTCAGATGAAATCATCTTTGGGTATGTATCCCACTCAGGTTTAGTTTTAATCCATGGTAGTATTCAATGTCCTTACTGATTCGTCTACTGGATCTCTCCATTTCTGTAATGGAATGAAGTCTCCAACTGGAACATCTACCTTTCCCTACAGTTGTTAGTTTTTGCCTGATGTATTGACACTCTTAGGTACATACATACCGGGACAGTTAACCTTTTTCTCAAGAATGCACCATCTGCTATGTAGTACCTGATGACAGTCCTTGTCCTAGTGAAAATAATGAAACTAAAAACTGATCTTTGAAAACACTGAGTGCCTCTAGACAACTAAGAAAAAGACACAAAGTGCTAACCGCAGAAATGAATGAAGGTTGTGGCAATCAGATCCCATGGACATTGCAGGAATCATAGGCAGATCGTGAGCAAGCACGGGCTTACAGGGGTATTCATCCTGGGATGAAAGGAACTAAGTGCATCAAAGATAATCTGCCAACTAGGTAGGCCTATTTCATATTTTAAAAACTGAACCAATAATTCTAAAAACACCAGTTCCCATATGAATTCTAGCAAACATTTAAGGAATAATCTATGCCAATTCTCTGGTTTTATTTTGATGGTACAGGCAGACAGTGCTTCCTGATTTAATGAGATCAACATCACTTTAACACCAAAACCAGACAAAAGTACATGCCAACCACAGACCACTACCGCTCATGTACACAGATGTCAACAATTACCAAAATACTAAGTTGAATCCAACAATATATAAAAACTGTATACCGGGGGCCGGAGGGTTAGCTCAGTGGTTCCGGCGCCTGCCTCGCAAGCGCAAGGTCCTGAGTTCAATCCCTGGTAACCACATATAATGCTGGGCGTGGAGACTCACGCCCACCAACAATCAACACCACATACCACAATGCCAGGCGTGGTGGCTCACGCCTGTAATCCCAGCACTCGGGAGGCAGAGACAGGAGGATTGCTGAGTTTGTGGCGGCTTGCCTGGGCACCATAGTGAGCTCAGGCCCAGCCTGAACTACAAAGCGAGACCCTGTCTCCAAAAAGCAAAAACAAAAAACAAAAAAAAAAAACTGTACACCAGGACAGATTTCTTCCAGGTACATAAGGCTAGTTCAGCACTTGAAGATCAGTACACAGTCATAGGCTAAAGAATAATAGAAATATTGCACCATATCAATAGATGTAGGAAAAGGTTTCTGCAAAATTTAAAACCTATTTATGATAAAACTTAAACTTTTTCAGCTGAACAGATACAAAAACCCCCAAAAATCTTATAGCTAAATACTGATAAGAAGTTAGAAGCTTTTCCACCAAGACCAAGATTAAGGAGACCCCTGAGCACTATTCCTTTCCAACACAATGGAAGTTTAGCTAATCCAGTAAGGTAGGAAAAGGGAATGGTGAACCGGGAATTTAGTTCAGTGGTTCCGGCATCTGCCAGGCAAGGGCAAGCACAGGTCCCAAGTTCATTCCCCAGTACCACATACCACAATGCCAGATTCACACCTGTAATCCCAACACTTGGGGGCAGAGGCAGGAAGACTGCCTGAGAGTTCAATGCTAGTCTGGGCTACATAGCGAGTTCAAGGTCAGTCTGAACTACAAAGCAAGACCCTGTCTCAAAAAAATTTTTTAAAAAAGGGAATGGTATACCGAGTGAAAGAAATCATTCTTTTATTGATAAATGATAGGATCATCTCTGTAGACAATAAAAAAGAAACAATAGAACACTCATAGAATGCAAAGAAATTAGAGCAAAGTTACAGAATACGTTAATATCAAAAAGCAAATTTCCTCTCTCATAGCAATGAACTGGGGTTTGAAGTTTAAAACTGATATGTTTATATTAGCACCCCCAAAATAAAACAGGCATAAATCCAAAGAAATACGCATAATATTTAGCACAACTGATCAATTAAGAGCTTAATGAAGAGAATCTGTGTCCTCAGGTAAGCAAGACCCAACAGCGGCAAGACGTGAGTTCTTTCCAGCTTGATCTGTATATTGAACACTATACCAAATCAAAATCCCAGGAGTACTTTGTAGATGCCAATAAATTGATTCTGAAGTTTATATGAAGGAGTGAACCCAGGAGAACCAAAATAATTCTGAGAAAGAAAACCAGCAATACTGAGGACTAATACTACCCATCTGTTACTATAAAGCTACAATGATTAATACCCTGTTAACTGGGGAACAAAAATAGTGTGACACAAAGTCCAGGAATTGACCAACAAATTTCACTGGGTCAACTAAATCTGACAACCAAAACAATTCAATGGAGCAAAGACAGCCTTTTAGCAAATGTTGCTACATTGAAATCAGCATGAAAAGCAAGAATTCAGCATAGACTTTACACACTTCACAAAATTAACTCAAAATGAGTCACAGGGGACCAAGAATACAGCTCAGTGGGCCCTGCCTGCCTAGCAAGTAAGCGAAAGTCCTGAGTTTCATCCCCAGTACCACCACCCAAACCATACAACTGGGGGATAACAAAAGGTGTATTACCCTGAATTTGGTAATGATTTCATAAAATAAAGTACCAAATACATGAAAGAACTAATAAGCTGAGCAGTGTGGAGAATGAAGAAAAGACAAACATCAGAAGGAAGTGTCTGCAGAGAAGTTACCTGTCAAAGAACCCAAAATATACAGAAAATTTTCAGTACTCACAAAACAAGCCCATTTCAAACGGGCAAAAGACCTTCACAGACATCTCACCAAAGATGTACATATGGCAAACAAGAAATGTCTCCATCATGTCACCAGGACAGTGAGATCTGACTGTGCTATTAGAATGGCCCAAATTCAGAGCACCGAGGCCAGTATGGCGAGGAAGTGGTAATGTAGTTTCTCATCATCTGCTGATGGTGGGACAAGGAAATAGTACAGCTCTCTTGTATACTGTTTGTTTTAAAAGTACACAGACCTAACCCCTCCATCTAGAGATGCTCTGTGGTGACTACCCAGAGGAGCTGAAGACTTAGCCCACACAGACACCCTGTACACACTTGTTTACAGCAGCTTACAACTAACAAGACATGAAAGTAGCCAAGGTGCCCTTGGTGAGTGAGGCCAAACTGTCCATCCAGACAGCACGGAATCACTCAGCAGTAAAGGGAAATGAACTATGAATCATGAAAACACAGGAAATTTAAATGTTTATTTCCAGTGAAATAAGCCATTCTGAAAAGACTACCTACTGTGTAATCCAATTATGGGCCATTCTGGAACAGGTAAAAGGATTTAGGTATACAAATTGGTGTTCCTCAGGGCTGGCAAGAGGGAGGGATGAATGGGTGGAATAGAGGACCTGTGGGCAGTGAAATAATTCCATGTATTATTACAGTGGATGTCATCATACATTTGCTAAATTCATGCTATATACAACACCGCAAGTGACTTCTAATGGAAATTTACAACTTTGAGTGACAGTTCATCAGTGTGTGTTTATGAACTGACAAAAGAAACATTAAGAGAAGGGAACAAGATATATGGGAAATATTTCAATCTGACTGTAAACCTTAAACTTCTCAAAAGGTCTTGGGGTAGGATGGAAAGAAGAAAAATATAACATGCCAAGCTTTGAGGAGGATTCCTAACTTTGGCTATTGCAAATAAAGCTGTTATGAACATTTAGGTGTAGTTTTTTGTGTAAACATGATTTTATTTACCTAGAATAAATGACCTGAATCTTATGGGCATTTTCCTGTCTTTAATGCTGGGGACATTGAGACCTTTGTGGAATTCCTGAGCAAATGCTCTGAAGCCTGCTAACCGGCAGTTTGATTTCTGCACTGGGGACTGACCCCAGCGCCTCTCATCCCCAGGTCCTTTATCCTATTCTGATGTGGCTGGGCTGGCACACGCGGTTCTGTAGTGCAGACCACATGTCCAGATTGGATGTCTGATGTCCCCCATGGGTTCCTGTGATAGGTTTACTCTGCAGGGTGGCACACCCGGCAGAGGTGGGAACTCAGGATGTAATGCCTTATGCGAGGGCCTTCCATGCTCCACACCACCTGGCACACTACTGAAGGCCTCCTTGGAGAGAACACTTGAGATCCAAGTGTAGGGCACAGGTACACACAACCCAAGGTGCTCTGAACATTGTTCTGTCATCAGAGGCAAAAAAAAGTCATTCAACTACTCTCCAGAGCCAGGTTCCCTTTCATAAGGAAAAGAGATACTGAGCATCAGCTAAGTCAGCCTGAACTGGTGAAGAACAAACACACTGCACTTCTCTGAATTCATTTATTAAGAGATAGAACATAGCAATTCAAAATTGTGAACCACAATACATAGGATGGGGAATTCAAGTGAATTGTTACATTTCACTGATAATAAATATTTTTAAAGAAGCGGATGTAAATTTTTAAAGGCTCCAGGCAATAATTACACATACAAATTACTAAGTTTCTATCTAAATTAACTTTCATACTGCTTGATTTCTAGGTTGAAAGATTATGATAACCTATGTACTTCAATCACACGGCGGCAAATACAAAAGCATTTAAACATCTGCTGTCTGTGTAGTGAGCTGTAAGCAGTGTATTCTCCCCCAGCCCAGCATTCTCCCAGCCTCAGTGCACAGGCAGAAGGCAGGTTGAACAGCAGCAAGACATGTCACACGGAGCACCCACTCCTAATAAGGTGCAAAAATCAATTATGCACGTTATTTTAATAGAAATTATTTCTTCATGTCAGAGATTAATGCTAGTTTTGGTACACCTGGAATTTCCTAGCTCTGCCACTAATTAGCCACTTAAGCCTGTGCTCTAGTTTCTTCATCTGTAAATGAAAGAACTGCACTAAATTTATTAAGCACCTACTCAAGCCTAATGTTTCACAATTTCTTCCTGTCCTATCAAAATTTTACCTTCTGAATTTCAAAACTAAACTTTCAAAGGCAGTTTTAACATTTTTAACCCATGACTATTCTCTTAAAACCCTTGTCCACACCCTTCACAGCTCCTAATCTCTCCATTACACCTATACTATTGCATGGGCTCATAAAGACCACAAACAAAAGTTCATCTGGTTGGTGAAAGTCACTGACTAGACTACCCATGAAAAGATCACAACCTCACTGGATAATCAGCCTACTAACCCACTACCAACAATCTGTCCTTGAAGACTCGGCGCCTAAACTGCTATCCACTATACTGCTACCAACTGAGGACTCTACCTGTGTAAGAGCCTTACCTTCACACTGAGGGAGACTCCTAACTACTTTATGTAAGTAACTTGCATTTTCCAGACAATTACATTTTAGTGACCTGTTTATATATAATTTTAGCAAAACCATGTTATGTTCTGTACAGTCTTCCATAAGGCAATACATCAAGTGTTTCAAAGGCAGCTATGTTTACTTTTATGCTAAGACAGTTTATACTCTAACAAATTTAAAATCAAACTGTCAGTTTTGTTTTTGTGAACTCACTTCTAATCCACACACGCTCCTAACTTCACATGTACAGAACAGAGGCCACGCTTGCCAATGTCCACTTCTCCTAATTCACCAGACCACATTCATACACTCTCCATCTGGGACTCAGGCTGCACATGATGCACTTGGCAAGAAAACAATGGATAAAATGGCAGGCAGTAAAATCTAATTCATGCCAAACAACACTGGAGAAGTTACACAGGAAGCACACACATATACAACTTTACAAAAGTTAGGAATACTGCTAGTTTCCAATGAGTAATCACCAAAGTGGAGCTGAAGCCCCATCAGTCAAAGTCACGATTTGTGAGAACAAGTGGCGCCACCAGGGTCCAAACATACAGCACGAGGCCGATCCAGCTGGAGGAGATTTTCACCCACACGGCTGTCCACTGGCTCTTCATCTCACGCGAGGGCTCATACCTGAGGCATGAGGGAAAACACAAGGTGGGCAGTGGGGAGAAGGTGATTGATAAGTATGATCCAATCTGGCAGCAACACCCCATGGCAGCATATGACTGGCTGCCTCAGACCTCACAGATTTGCTCGCTAGAGTGAAGGGAGTGACCAGTGATTACTGGAGGGAAGGACACAGACCCTGTGTCTTCTGTACGGAAATGGAACATGCCCTATGAATAAGGTGCAACTATTAGCATCTGCCTGCGAACCCAATTACTGCTCCCCTGGCTTTCTCAGCATTGACGGAGTGCCGAAGACTTTTTGGGTTGTTTTTGTTTCTTGGGTTTTTTTTTTGAGACAGGGTCTCGCTTTGTAGTTCAGGCTCACTAGCTGAGCTCACTTTGTAGCCCAGGCAAGCCTCAAACTCAGCAATCCTCCTGCCTCTGCCTCCCACCTGCTGGGATTACAGGGGTGAGGCACCATGCCCGGCACTGTGGTGTGTGTACGGTACTGACTGCTGGTGGGTGTGAGTTACCATGCCTGGTACTGTTGTATGTGGTTAGCTAAGATCGAACTAGGGACTGTGCGCTTGCAAGGCAGGAGCCGGAACCACTGAGCTAAATCTCTGGCTCTTGGTTAAATCTTTTTGCTGCAGTCTTAACTTTAGCACCATTATTATCTGACAGCCAAAACTTTGAATTATTAATACCTGGATTCTGATAGCTTAATGAGGTATTATAGGTATTTTAAAAAAACTACGTTGTTCTCAATAATAGTCAAGGCTGCTCTTAAAAATATGCAGCGAAGGGCCGGAGGGTTAGCTCAGTGGTTCCGGCGCCTGCCTCACAAGCGCAAGGTCCTGAGTTCGATCCCCGGTGACCACATATAATGCTGGGCGTGGAGACTCACGCCCACCAACAATCAACACCACATACCACAGTGCCGGGTGTGGTGGCTCACACCTGTAATCCCAGCACTCGGGAGGCAGGGACAGGAGGATTGCTGAGTTCGCGGCGGCTTGCCTGGGCACCACAGTGAGCTCAGGGCCAGCCTGAACTACAAAGCGAGACCCTGTCTCCAAAAAGCAAAAAAAAAAAAAAAAAAAAAAAATGCAGCGAAGAATAATTTTTCTCTTTTGCTGGAATTAAAAGTAATTTCATATACCATAAAAGGGCATCACACTTACATTACTTAAAACAATACTGCCTAAACCATATAATTTAATTTGAATCTTAAAGAAAATTGTTTTATAATCATTTAGATAAAACAGGCTTTAATAAACGCTATAAATTGCTATTTTCATTTTCTCAGAAAAACATTACACCTTCTATTATAGCAACCATCAATATGCATGTCTGCAAAGCAATCTTGGTTTTATAGTTTTCCATTCATCTCTTAAGATTTAGAGCTACCCCAGTATTTGTGAAGTGTGTGTTTCATTCACAGCCTGACAGTTCACTCAGGGAAGTGTGAGCAGTGCCATCCTTGAGGCTGGACCCTCAGAGAAAGCCCCAGAACCCTCCCGTCCAGAGAACCACGTATGTAAGCACCTGTACCAGTTGGTCAGTGTCATCATGATGTACAACGATGCCAGGAAAAGCATGAAGTGGAAGAAGGAGTAGCTGTATGTGACTCCGTCCCGCTCATTGTCCACTGCACGGTGAGCACTGTCGCCATCTTCCAGGGACCCGTCACTCCGGGCTCCATCTTCGATCAGTGTTGACTCGTCGCTTGTCAGAGTCAACTTGTTAACCTGACTGTTGTTTGAGGTGCGGATGCTATGTGACAAAGAGCAGAAACAAAAATATATTGCCAAGGGCCGGAGATTTAGCTCAGCGGTTCAGGTGCCTGCCACGCAAGCGCAAGGTCCTGAGTTCGATCCCAGTAACCACATACATAACTCACACCCACCAGCAATCAATACCACACACCACAATGCTGGGTGTGGTGCCTCACACCTATAATCCCAGCACTTGGGAGGCAGAGATAGGAGGATTGCTGAGTTTGAGGCTTGCCTGGGCTACATAGTGAGCTCAGGGCCAGCCTGAACTATAAAGCAAGACCATGTCTCAAAAAAAAAAAAAAAAATTGCCAAGAAACCACTCCTGGGACAAGAGCAGAACTCCCCATCTAACACTTGCTGTCCACAGTACCTTGAGTAAAAGACGCACAACAGAAAGAGGATGAGCCCTATGATCCCCTGCGCATGCCACCACTGGACAGACTGCCCTTCCTTCGGGCTGGTGCTTGTGGTGTTGAAGCCAATTATGCTGAGAAGGCTTGGGTTACAATTTGTTTCTATAAAATAAATATGAAAATTACAATGTTAGAGTGACAACACTGTCCTTTTTAGGGCACAGAGTTGTCTTTGTCTTTATACTGTTGGAAATTCAAAAGGTTTTTCTGGAAAAGGCACAAGTATAACAAAATACTTAACAATTTTTATCTCCTAATAAGGAGATCTGAAGGGTTTTTTCAAGTTTTATACTG
Organism: Thryonomys swinderianus; assembly: GCA_004025085.1. Classification (NCBI taxonomy): domain Eukaryota; kingdom Metazoa; phylum Chordata; class Mammalia; order Rodentia; family Thryonomyidae; genus Thryonomys; species Thryonomys swinderianus. Next base: position 57,152 of record PVIC010000746.1, on the reverse strand, counting down.
CTAATATAGATGCGTTGAATAAGTTAAACTACTCTTCTAGAAGACTTTTAGGTGGCTTCATTCCCCAAATGAGTATCTCTGAATAGAGAGAAGTCACAGACTTGAAACATACCTGGCTCATTGGTCATCGCAGACCACGTCAGGTACATGGTATAGACTGTAATTACTGAAGACTGCAACAAACCAGATCTTGGTTGTGACTCCTACAGGCACAATATTAAGCAACACAGATAATCAGTTTGATGCCATTCAAAATTTATGAAAACTTAGCAAGCTGTGCAGAGCATACCTGGATTCTGGGCAGTATAGACATCACAGAGGCACCAATGCACAGAAGCATATTGACACTGATGAATGCCTTATTTTCTGAGCAGCTGGCTGGATGAGTGTAGTAGACAAAAAATAAGATGATGGCAACTAAAGACAGCAGGTAATTCAGAGCGGTGGCTGACAACAAGGCTGTGGAAAAGAACACAATTAGGTTTTATTAAACACTAGAAATTAGATATGGGACTTGTTTTAAAAAACAATGTCAGTTTATCCAAAAATGTAAATTAATAGCATTACATACAATAAAAAAGCAGGGGAAAGTTAATGCTGAATCTTTTCTCTGAAGAATTCTATGGTATGTTACACAGAAGTTACTAATACATATTTTCAAGGCATTTAGATAGTAAAATGACTTTTATTAGTAGGAATATTTATCTTACAGAATTTACAAATCACAATCACATATATCAGGCATTACTTTCAAAATAAACAAGGAATATTACTTGAAGTTTTAAAAGTCATTCAAATGTAAATAAGGTATTAAGAAACAAATTCACAAACCATGTTTTCTCACCAAATGAAATCTTACAAAAATATTATGCAAGGGTGAGTTCACTATTAGGACAATCTAAGATTCTTCTACATAAACTTCAGCACATATAACGTGGAGTTTCTGTGCTAATGTGTATGTAGTGTGAAGTACTTCTGTACATCTGCCTCACTGGTGAAATCTTCCAACTATGTACTGAATGCCTACGATACTCCAGGCCTGACCCAACAGCAGAGAATAAAACAGACAGCAACCCCTTGATTAGACTTTTTCTTAACAATGAGGGTTATGTAAGTTAAGTTTGGAAATGATTAAAGCTTCTTTCTTTGAGCACCAAACGGTTTTACTTTAATCACTAAAACCAGTCATCACAAACTATTTTTTTTCCCCCATGGTACTGGGGATCGAACTCAGGCCCTTGTGCTTTCAAGGTAGGTGGGGTACCTACTTGAGCTCATCGTTGGCCTATCACAAACTAGTTTTGAGAGAAATGTCTGGCTGAAGTCAAGATTTGTCTTGTAACTGTTTCAATTATTTTGTCATTGTTAGCTGAGATCAAGATTATTTACATCCAAATTTACTGCTTCTTTTGAAGAGGACAAACAACAATCCAAACAATAATGGGTCTACTTGGCCACACAGTAAGTATGCCCCCTCTGTTCAGGACAGTCCTATATTTGTACAAGGACCAAGATCACTAAAACCTCAGTCCCCCCCCGTCTTCTTACCTGCCTTGCCCTGTCAGCATCTGGGTTCTGAGCCACGCTTCCAAGTGTAACACAGGGGGACACTCACTAGTACAGAGACATTAATTACTCTAAATGTTAATGATGCACAAAAAGGGATCACTTACAGTATCAAATGTGCCCAAGTCTTCTCACTGGCCCTGTTCTGTCTGCATTAATCACACCACTATATGTTCATTATTGCTAGAAGTCTTCTTCCCTAGTTTCCCATAGAAACTATCCTACAAAATGCACAAGCTTTCAGAAATAGGCTTTGAACTAGCCATTTGAGGTACTCCAGTCCTGCTACTCTTCTGGTTTGGGGTATACTCTGTTAATTTGTAAGAACATCTTTAATGAGTTGTGGATATAAAAGGGTAGATACGATGCCACTGACAAACTGAAAACCTCTGTGCAGGAATGATTTCCTGCTCTGTCCTCACCAGAGCACTCTGGCACCAGAACGCTCTGCAGTCAGCACTCACCAGCATACCAGCACCTTGAGTTCCCTTCCTCCATCTTCTCTACCCAGGACTCATTCCACGAATGGGCAAAGTCAATCAGCAGGACCAGCTGGATGAGGATGAAGCAGAAGGCCCCTGCCATGCCCACAAAGAACCACACTGGAAGGGAAGGGCAGACATGAGAAGGGAGCTGTCATTTTTACTACCTACTTTTTCTTTTCCAGTACTGGAAATCAAACTCAGGACTTTGTGTTAACCAGGCAGGTGCAGTGCCATGGGCTACATCCCCAGTCTTACTATTCACTTTTCAATAAGCAAAAGGAAAAATAACATTTTATATAAATGGCTTGATTTGCAATGGAGACAAAATAAAAACCAAACCAAAACAAAAATAAACATTTATAGCTCCAAGTAATGATCAGCTTCCTTTATAAAACATCACTATCACACATTAAAAAATAAAAATTTCTGGGCCAGGGATTTAGCTCAGTGGTACCTCACCTGCTTTGATTTTTCTATTAAAAAAAAAATTTTCTTACCTGTTGTAAATGTTCCTTCTGGAATGAAGAATGCCCCAATAATAATTGCAATTGCTGCAGCAAACTTAAAGAACCAAAATCTAGAACAAATGCAATTTTTATTAATATTCATTTAACACAATATTTTATATATATAAAATTTTCAAAAGCACCTCGAAGAACAGCTATATTCTGTTACTATTTTTTCTTAGGATCCTCTCAGAATTAGAAAACTGTCATATAAACTACTTCTAAAATGGTTTTTAAAAAAGCTGCATTTGTGGGCCGGAGATTTAGCTCAGTGGTTCCGGCGCCTGCCTCGCAAGCACAAGGTCCTGAGTTCGATCCCGGTAACCACATAGAATGTCGGGCATGGAGACTCACACCCACCAGCAATCAATACCACATACCACAGTGCTGGGTGTGGTGGCTCACGCCTGTAATCCCAGCACTCGGGAGGCAGAGACAGGAGGATTGCTGAGTTTGCGGCAGCTTGCCTGGGCTACATAGTGAGCTCAGGGCCAGCCTGAACTACAAAGCGAGACCCTGTCTCCAAAACAAAACAAAACAAAACAAACAGCTGCATTTGTCACTAATGCTTTCAAGAATACTGGCTCTACTTCAGTTTTATTTTACCTTTTAAGTGAAAATGTAACATAACAGGCACCACACAATGAATAGTTTCACTAAATACAAGATAAATGTCTCCATCATAGAATTTAAAACAAAGATTAAAAAAGATAATAAATCTCACATATTACAATTTTTTATTAATATTAGTATCTCATGTGCTATTTCCTATCTTTAGTAGCACTTGCTATTAGATATGCAAAAACAGGTATTTCTTAAAAATTTAATTTGTGGGGAAAAAACTAAAAAGATAAAATTCTAAACATTGCAAGTACCAGATGTGGTGTTTTATATAAAGGAGACTGACAGCTGCACACTGTTTCTCTCTTGTTTGCCCAGAAGGATCACTGAGAAAATCAGTATGCTGTTCAGGAGTAAGTTTTCTATCATGGCTACATTTTAGGTCTAGAAGACTCAGAGTCCTTTGGGGCTGCTCCAACAAAACTACAAAAAAAGAGAGGAAGGGATCCTCTTATCTTGCAATAGTCATGGACGTACAGATCTATTTGCAAGATGAAAAAAAGAATAAAACATAAATCAGAGGTTATCCAATTAAGGGCAAAGCTATTATTTACCATCTGAAGGTGAGTGTTTTCTAGTTGAAACAGAAGGATGTTATTACCATATTCATAAACAGACAAAATTCTGAAAATTTCCTTTATATTGCTTTGAAGTTTTCTTCACTGGACTCAGAACTGCTAAGAAAGGACATGTAGATAGAGTGGCTTACATACTTACCCATTGTGCACGGCAGCTCGCGGGTCACTGCTGCTCTTCACCTTGATCATGAGCAAAGACAGGAGAAGGTAGAACATGGCTAAACCAAAGCACAAGCGATACACAGCTTTGTAGCCAACCAGAATACTACAGGGCACAACACCTTTCTCGTTATCACAAAATCCAGGAATCTGGGAAAACAAAGCCAATTTGTGATCAATGTTTTTTCATTAAGTAAAACTGCAAACTCTTCGCAAACTAACGTGTGCCTTATAGTTTATATCAAATATGTTATTAAAATAAACTTCTACATTTTAATCAGATAAAGCAAAATAATTAAAATGTTCCTGTAAGCAAACAATAAACTATGAACATCAACACTAAACTACAGGCTTCTTTTGTACTGCAGATTTATTCTGAATCTTTAAATTTATATTCTAATGTGATACACTGAATTCCACATATGAGATAAAAAGCCAATATGAGTTTTAAGAACCACAAAGTAACTATCATGTTTCAGGAACTAAAGGGATCAACATTTTGTATTTCAAAGGCAAGGTTGCTTCAATTCATTTTGAGTTTTGGTTTCTCACTGTGATCATGAATGGATTTGACTTACTAGTAAGTGAACAAGTAGTTTTATTTTTTAATTTAGAATCATGAAAAAGAAAATGACCATTTCAGAAGTCAGACTCTAAGGGGATGGGGCCAGGACCCAGTGAGAGCTTAACATGCATGAGGCTTGGGGTTTGCTCCTCTGCATCCCCCCCCAAATAAATACAGCCACACTTTAATTAATGTTAGAAAAGGAATTTTCAAACAAAACAAATGAGAGTATTGTTTAGAAACATTATTCCTATGTATAGCAGGAATTCCTTCTTCCCGCTTCCCAGCCCAGCACACTGAAATATCTGCCTTTTCACAGATCACTTCTTGTCACCTTCCTTCATCTTTCCCCAGACACTGTCTTGTCATCCTAGAAATTATTCCTGAAGCCTGAACATTCTTCTCCAGTTCTTTCTCCCTGCTCTTGCAGAGTCCCCCTTTCACTGTAAATTCCCTTTGGATTTGGCAAAAATCCAGCACTGCTCACTGTGAATGGCTTTCTTTGGCATGTGACACAATGGCTTCAGCTTTGTCTCTCTCTGTTATGATTCATTCCAACTTTCAACATGACTCACTCGAGAAACACCTACAGGATCTGCTAGAAACATTCTGGGTGAGTCGGGTCAGCCAGGAAGTGTGACCTGGGAGCTCTATCTGGTCCTTGCCCCCTTCCTCTTGGGCTCTTCTCCTCTCTACTTCCAGCATACTGTGAGTGGAGCACCTCTCCTGTAACATGCCCTTCCTCCATTGACATGTCTGCCTTGAAGTCAGTTGAACCATGAAGCAAAATAAGCCTTTTCTCCTTTAAGTTATATCTATCAGGGATGGAAAGCTACAACCCTAAGGCAGGATCCAGCTGTGATTTCTTTTGAGTTACAGTCCTCTTTTCTACTCCCTGCTGGACACATATATTGTCATGGGCTACATGTGCATGTACATCAAAAAATGCCTGTGCTGGGCTGGAGATTTAGCTCAGTGGTTCCCGTGCCTGCCTCACAAGCGTAAGGTCTCGAGTTCGATCCCAGTATCCACATACAATGCTGGGCGTGGTAACTCACGCCCACTACCAATCAATACCACATAACACAGTGCAGGGCGTGGTGGCTCACGCCTGTCATCCCAGCACTTGGGAGGCAGAGACAGGAGGATTGCCAAGGTTGAGGCTTGCCTGCGCTACATAGTGGGCTCAGGGCCAGCCTGAACTACAAAGCGAGACCCTGTCTCAAAAAAAAAAAAAAAAAAAAAACTTATGATCATCATTCTTCCTATCTTTCCATTATCTATGTACAAAAGTTCTACCCATTTTCAGAATGTCCCTTCTTTAGAGAGAAGTCTCTTACTCCACAACATTGAGATTCTGCCACCTGTTTACAATTACTTCCCTCATATCTCAGCACATTTTCTTTACCACCATAGAACTTAAGCGACCTAACAGCTCCTGCCTGTCCTAAGATTACAAACTGACCTGAGACTGCATAGTATCTTTATTCTCTTTGTAACCTTCCAAAAATTCAGTCTTTTGCATATTCTACAGTGTCAGTGAAACAATGAATAAGAAAAAAATGACTAACCTTATTCAGCTGTTCTTCCATTCCTGGTATCAACATGACACAAGCCACACATACTCCGACAAGCAAGAAGAGTGCGTAGATCAGCCTGGTCACTGTGGAGTTGTTCCCACTGGGACAGCAACGGCACAGAAGACAAGGGGCACTACCACACAGACAGGGGATCTGGGAAGAACAGGGTCAGGTCAGTGTACTGAAAGTGACAGGAAAATTTACATTCTACTTCTTCAAAAAAGGAAAGAAAGACTCAAGAATACAAAATAAAGTTTCATACACAATATCTAAAAACTACAGAATACTCTGTAACTTATGGGTAAAGACAGGCAAAGCCAAACAGAAAAGCTCTTGTCCTCTACACAGAGCAAAATTAATAAAACTTCAAACAAGGGAGAGAAATAACCAGATCCCATCAAAATCTAGCTAAGAAATGGAAAATTTATGTTAGCACAACTGTTAAGCTCACCTCCATCCTTGTCTCTTAACCTTTAGATATCAGAGTACTAAAAGTACACAACATTCTAAGAACTTCCAATTCCAGGAGAGAGAAAAACAGTGAACCAGTAAATATTTTCTCTCTTGTGACATTAGTGTGGTACTGCAGTGAGTAAAAAGGGAAGTGAAAGCTGGGGCTAGCATTCTCTAACTCTAAACCATGGAACAGGTTGTGCTCCTTTCCAGGTGTGAACACTGGGGCAGGGATCTAGCAGTGATTATCACAGAGAGGCAAAGTCTACATATTTCCCTAAGAGATCAACTCTACCACACTGTCAGACTTCAGGAAGCTAGAGGGGTAAGACTATTCTGTGGGAACCAGGGGAAGGGAACGTAACTAGAACCTTTACATCAGATTCCAGTCTCCTGTGAGTCAACAGCATATGGCGAAATAATAATTAAGTAGGCAGAAATGAGGTTCAGAGAGGCTAAGTTTGGGCCTGATCCATGCTACTTTGGGTAGCAAATGAACCCAGGCCCCAGCCCACCACACCTTTTATTTAGCACCTCTAGAGTAACAGAATGTAACAGACCCCATCCTTGGGCAAGGCAGACACCTACAATAGTCCTAGAAACATTATGCAGATGAAGATCTGGATGGGTAGGGCAGATGCAGACAATGGAATAGTTCCGCCTTGAAGCGCCACAGCATGTGGGACCACCACCAGTCTTTGTTTTTAGCAGAGGTGAAGATGAGATGAGTCCAGAGTCTATCTGCACCAGGAAGGCCTGATCAAATTTGACTTTCTAATTATTTCTCCCAAAACATGTTCCCAACACTATTCCAATTGTAGAACTAGAGCTCTGGTTCTAGGCAAAGCTTTCAATCTCAGGAAAGGAGTATTAAGTGACAGCACCCCCTCCCTGGACCAGAGATCAAACTCAGGCAAGATTTTGTACTTGTGTGGCCGGTGTGGTACCACTGAGCTAACTGCCCAGCCTGGGAGTATTGTGAAAAAAGACACAGGATGGTAGATATAAAGTTAGAACAGAATCACTTTATATTAAGCTTCAGGAAGACAGAAATAAAATGTCACAAGAACCACACAAACAACTTTGGCAAAAAGCAAAGAAGCTCCCCTAAGACAAAAAAAGACATTTAAAATAAAAATAAATAAGAAAAAGCTCCTACTAGTGCTTTATTGAAGCTACAGAAAAATAACAAAAAGCTAACGAAAGAAAATGAAAAGAAAGAACAAATGGGGATTGTAAGGCCAACAAAAAGAAACAAGGAAAATGGTATAGAATAAGTTTATCAGAGACCTAAAAGATATAGCTGAATATAAAATTGCTGATAAGGGGGGCCGGAGGGTTAGCTCAGCGGTTCCAGCGCCTGCCTCGCAAGTGCAAAGTCCTGAGTTCCATCCCGGTGACCACATACAATGTTGGTCGTGGAGACTCACGCCCACCAGCAATCAATACCACATACCACAGTGCCGGGCGTGGTGGCTTACGCCGGTAATCCCAGCACTCGGGAGGCAGAGGCAGGAGGATTGCTGAGTTCGCAGCGGCTTGCCTGGGCACCATAGTGAGCTCAGGGCCAGCCTGAACTACAAAGTGAGACCCTGTCTCAAAAAGCAAAATAAGCCAGGCATGGTGGCTCACACCTGTAATCCCAGCACTCCAGAGGCAGAGGCAGGAGGATTGCTGAGTTCCATGCTTGCCTGGGCTACATAGTGAGCTCAGAGCCAGCCTGAACTACAAAGCGAGACCGTCTCAAAAAAATAAAAAAATTCTAGATAGTAACCTTTTGCCTGAGAATCAGCTAGTAAGGATTTTTTTCCCATGCTGTTGGTTGTCTTTTACCTGTGCCAGTCATTTATCTTGCCATGCAGAAGCTTAATAGGATGAGATCCCATTTGTTGATTCTTTCTGCTAGTTCTTGTGCTATAGAGGTTTTATTCATAAAGTCTCTCCCTAATTCAATGCCTCCAAGAGTTTTACCCTACCTGTTTTGCAGCAGGTTTAGTGTTTCTGTTTTAATGTTTAAGTCTCTAATCTATTGTGATTTTAGTTTAATCACGGTGAAAGAGATAGGTCTAGTTTTAGTTTTTGGCAGTGCAGCACCATTTGCTAAAGAGGCTGTCTTTCCTCCATTGAGGATGTTTGGCTCCTTTGTCAAAGATAAGGTAGCTTAGTGTATCTGGTGTTGTTTCTGGATCTTCTCATCTATGTTGCCGGTCCTTGGGTCTGTTACTTTGCCAGTACCGTGCAGTTTTCATCACAGTGACCTTATAGTACAGCTCTAAACTGGGAATCGTAATACCCCTGCCACGTTATTGCTTAAAATTGCTTTTGCTAGGTCTCTTGTCATTCCAGATGAATTTTTACATTATTTTCTCTAGCTCTGTGAAATTTGGTGTTGGGACTTCAACAGTAACTGCACTGAATCTGTATAGTGGTGTGGGAGGATAGCTATTTTGATGATGTTGGTTCTCCCTACCCAGAAACAGAGGAATGTCTTTCCATTTTCTGATAGTCTTTTTGCCTAGTCTGATATCCTCTGATATCTAGTTTTTCAGAGTCCTGTAGTTTTCAGAGTTGAGGTCTTTCACCTCCTTTGTTAGATTGATTCCTAGATATTTCGTTTTTTTGGATTATTGTGAAAGAGATTGACTCCCCAATTTCTCTTTCACTGAGTTTGTTGTTTGTATATACAAAGGCTGTTGATTTTTGAGTACTGACCTTATATCCAGCTGTACTACTAAGTTTGGTGATTTAGCCTAGCACTCTTTTGGTTGAGTTTTTAGGATCCTCTATATAGAGAATCATGTCATTGGTGAATAATGACAGTTTAATTTCTCCCTTACCTATCTTTATTCCTTTTGCCTTGTCTAACTGCTGTGGCTAATGTCTCCAGCACTATACTGAACAAGAGTGGTGCAGGGGACGTCCTTGTTTTGTTCCTGACCTTACTATAAATGGTTTCAGTTTTTGCTGATATAGTGTCATGCTGGGTATTGGTTTCTTGCAAATAGCTTTTATTGGTTTGAAATAAAGTCCATCTATTCTGATTTTCTGTAGGGTTCTGATCATGAATGGGTGTTGGAGTTTGTCAAATGCTTTTTCTGCTTCTATTGAGATGACCATATGGTTTTTGTCCTTCAGCCTGTTAATACAGTGTATTACATTTATTGATTTATATATGTTAAACCAGCCTTGCATCCCTGGGATAAATCCGATTTGATCAGGGTGTATGATTTTCTTGATAACTCCTTCTGTTTGCCAATAATTTATTGAAGATTTTGACATCAATGTTCTTTAGAGAGATTGGTCTGTAGTTTTCTTTTTTGGTTGGGTCTTTCTCTGCTTTTGGAATCAAGGTAATGGTTGCTTCAAAGAATGAATTTGGGAGTACTGCTTCCCTTTCGATTTCATTAGAGTGTGAGAAGTACTGGCATTAACTCTTTAAAAGTTTTGTAGAACTCAGCAGTAAAGTCATCAGGACCAGGGCTTTTCTTTGTTAGTAGGTTTTTTTTTATTACATTTCCAATTTCACAGATTGATATTGGGTTAACATTTTAATATCCTCTTCGTTCAGCTTTTGAAGTTCAGACTGTGTCTAAGAATCTATCCATTTCTTCTATATTTTCCATCTTTTGGGAGTACAAATTTTCAAAATAGGTGTTTATTATCCCTTGGACTTCCACTGGATCTGTGGTGATTTCCCCATTTTCATTCCTGACAGCATAGATTGGAACCTTTTCCTTCCTTTGAAACAGTGATAGTTTTGACTGTAAGCAATTCCGGCAACAGAAAGTTCAATAAAGCCTTAGCAAAAATATAGTGAAAAAATGACATCAAGTAATACTGTAATCACTTATTCCCCAAAGGGATTACAATGGTTAAAACAACTCAATAGCATTTTTCTAATGAAAATACGTACTTTATTTTTATTTTTTTGTGTGTGGTACCAGGGATTGAACTCAGGCCCTTGTGTTTGCAAAGTAGGTATGGTACCACTTGAGCTAAATCCCCAGCCCTAAAAATATGTACTTTAGCAGAACAGTAGCCAACTGTGTATCTCAGTAGCTGCCCTGAGGGAATACAAAAAGTGATCTTTATGTTCACTTACTTGGTGTGATTAAAGGCAAAGTGTATGTGTGTCAAAGGATAATAGGGTGAGTTTTATCCACATTATGTGCCATAAACTTTTGTGTATGTATAATATTTTATTGTATCTTTTCTTTTTTTCTTGTAGAATTAGCCCAATTGAGTATGATATTGTATGTAAATCTCCTTTTATAACTTTGGGAGGACAATGAAAGTGCGTCATCAAGTGATTCAGCTATTGACGATGACTTGGATCATGTAAGTCAAACAAGTTAGCAAGATATGACAGAGAAGTACACAGTAAGACCTTGATTCAGATAAGGAAGTAAACAGTAATATAAATATTTTACTAGTCAACTGCTACAAAATGGTCATGTATACCTGAACGATATGACATGGTAGGTCAGAAAATGTTAAAAGTCACAACATTACACACTATCCTAGGAAGCCTGAGATTACTGGTCCCACCCTTTGGCATTTCCCATATAAATAAATCATCATCTTGAACTCAGACAGCTTCTTCTGCTAACTGGCAGGCCTAAGAAGAGTAGCCCCCCCTTCTTTCCTCCTCCTTGTGGCCTTGAGCTTGTTCAGATACCACAGGAATGTCTGTCTCCAGAGAGGTGTAGAAAAATGAGACCATGCAAATACGCTGAGATTGATGTAACCTTCTGACCAATTAACCTGTATTACTTATGAAGCAGTAGAAAATAAAGCAAGCCAATTCAGAAAAATGAAGATGCACTCAGGAGTTTTGGAGGCAAAATATTTATTGTTGGCCAAGACCAACCTGGAATGGCTCCCAAAGTGTTAGCCCCCTTCCCAACCAAAGCAGGGGTCTTTAACTAGGAAAGAAGGTGTGGTTGTAGATATGAGGCACTCAAGTTACATACACCATATCTAGGTACAAGGAACATAGAACTACATAACTGGGTAAAAGGCTACCTAAGAGGTGAAGGAGGGTCTTTTTTTTTTTTTGAGACAGGGTCTCGCTTTGTAGTTCAGGCTGGCTGAGCTCACTATGTAGCCCAGGCAAGCCGCTGCAAACTCAGCAATCTTCCTGTCTCTGCCTCCCAAGTGCTGGGATTACAGGCGTGAGCCACCACGCCCAGCACTGTGGTATGTGGTATTGATTGCTGGGGGGCATGAGTCACCACACCCAGCATTCTACGTGGTTACCGGATCGAACTCAGGACCTTGTGCTTGTGAGGCAGGCGCTGGAACCACTGAACTAAATCTCCGGCCCCAAGGAGGGTCTTACTACATTAATTTTCTATTCCAAGCAATACAGATAAATTGATCAAAAAGTCACATCAATCTCAGCATATTTACAATAGCCTTGTTTTTTTGTACAGCTCTTTTGGAGACAAAGACATTCCTACGTTATCTGAAGAAGCTCAGGGCCATAAAAAAGAAGAGAAAGAGGGAGCTGCTCCTCTGGCTACCAGTTAACACAAGAAACTATTTCCCAACAAATGGTAAACTGAGCATGACATAGCATGCCTGTAGCCCAAATACAGTGTACTCTTACTTATGATGTTTGGTTCCCAAGGGCTGTAAGTCAATACAACTGAAATATGGACGCCTACACAGGTAAACACCATGGATTACAAGAGGCAGACAAGTCCTCCATTAATATAACCCAAACTGTTTTTGTGTCATGCTGGTCAAAACCTGAGGATCCATTGCACCTGTGGAGGCTGATAGAGAAGAATCATAAATTCAAGCCCAGCTTTGACAGCTCACTTGAGACCTTATGAGACCTTGCTTCAATGTAAAAATTAGGAAAAGGGTTAGGGCTACAGCTCAAGTTAAAGTCTCTGAGTTTAATCCCCAAAACAAAATAACTCTTGGTCTTTGGTAACTAAAAACCTTAGAACAAGGGACATTTTTCAGACAGTAGTTTAAAAATCCAATGAAATAGAAAACAGGCAAGAGTTTTGATTCAGGGAGGACATAATTTGTGTAATGGAAAAGAAAAACAAAAAAACCCCACAGAAAATGCCCGTGGGGCAGGGATGGGGGGAACTGAAGAAATTCAATCTACCAGTGGTTAGAGGGAGAAGAGCTACATAAAAAAGATTTCTAAATGACCCCATAAGGACCAATTTCAGTGACACTGTGAGATTACAAAGGAGCAAAGCTTTTCAAATTCTAAGAAACTAGCTTCCAATTTAGAATTCTACAACTGCCCATGTATTTCCTATGCTCTCTTCTCGAAGACCAATACACAAAAACCTAAGTGCAAACCCAGAAAGAGAATAAGAAAAAGTAAACAATGGCTTCAGCCCAGGACAGGTAAGGGCATTCTCATCTGAGCAAAACTGAACTTCCAGATGAAAACAGTGACTAAGAACAGCCTTCCTTGAGTACCATGCAGACATGAAAATCTGTTTTGTACAATGGCACAGGAACTCTACAGTACTATGTAATACATAAGCGCTACATCACTACCTGTTAACTGAATTACTTGGAGAATAATGCAATGCAGAGCACTGTTTTAATTCCTAATTGGTGCAACACCCGTGGATACGAAGGGCTAATGACACAGACTACAGCAGATGTGGAAATTCAGAGATGCAGCCTCCCAAAATGGATCAGGTACCATAGATGTCTGAATTTACTGGGAGACTCAAAGAGCTGGGGAAGTTAGGATAGATTATCTAAATACACAGACAATTAAGTGGTAGTAATGTCAACGAACACAAAAAGTCGTGCATGATGGGAAAAGTGACTGCATATCACATGGCCAAACTGTGAAACACATTACAGAATAATTAAAAAATACAAACTGTTTATGTGCTTATAGTGGTTTTAGATACATTAACTCACTTCATTTCAGTGACTGTAAAATTAAAATATCCCTTAAAATTTATTCCTATGTTTTACATGATCTTTTTTGTTTTAAGTTGGGAAAAGATTTCTCAATCATAGCATTTATTGAAATGAATAGTCTTCTGCCGGGAGGCTGCCTTGTACAAGTTAGAATACTTAATGGCATCCATGTCCTCTGCCCACTAGACACCAGTAATTCCCATTCATCCCAAGTGGTGACAACAAAAGCACCACTGAAGTTATTACTAAATATTCAGGGATGGAGGCAGGGGTAAAATTAAGTCCCTCTGAAAATGACTGTGGTATCATCTCCCTAGAGAGAGGTCTTTAGGAGCACCTCTTCAGGATCTACTGATTTCAAAACATTTAACAATCAACAATTCCTTAGTTATTTCTTTTGTTAAATTAGGATAGATAGAATGGTTTGTGTAAAATACATGTTTAGCATGCCATTTTCCCTAAAAAGGAATTTTGGGGCATTTATCTATCCTTTTGTATGTATGCATAAAGAAATCTTATTGATGGTGGGATTTCTTTTTTTTCTTTTTTTAACTTTTTTACTTTTATACTCTGCTTGGTCTTTGAAAGCAACTGTGAGTCATCTCTACAAAAAAAAGGTCATTGTATTAAAAAAATCTACCAGCCGGGTGTGGTGGCTCATGCCTGTAATCCCAGCACTCGGGAGGCAGAGACTGGAGGATTGCTGAGTTTGAGGCCTGGACTACATAGTGAGAGCTCAGAGCCAGCCTGAACTACAAAGTGAGACCCTGTCTCAAAAAAAAAAAAAAAAAAAAAAAATCTACCAGATGGTGGCACAAAATAGGCATTCAATAACTACTGGCTTTTTCTGAACCATTTAGTGATATTAAATATCTTCAGTGAAGAAACTACATTTATTATATTTAAGGTCTAGCAATTCAGAAAATCAGTTCTATTCACTAATACCAATGTTGAGTTGGGATAAGGAACAAATGCTGACACAGGCATAGTAATAGGAATGGGTAAAAAGCCACAGATATTTACATGTACTTTTTTCCCAGTTCAGAAATGATCTACAATTATTTTATAAATAAGAAAAAAACCCTTTTCTGAACTACCATATCTAATTTAATGATCCGAATAAATTTTATCAAAACCTCCAAGTAAACAAGCATAGTAACTCTTATTTATGCATGCAGAAAAGATGTATATGTATATATAACAAAGCAAAAAAATAAAAACTAAGTAATTCAGAAACAAGAGTCAAAGCCAAAAGTAAAGAAAGAGAAAACAGAAATTCAAAGTACACACTTCAAATATTTAGATCAGCCATTACAACCCAGAAGCAAGAGTAACCTGGGCCACCTCGTTTCTTTATCTGTCAGAGACCCAATTATCTCAGGTAAGAAAACTGATTACTAATTGTTCAATGCATCTAGGTTTTATAGTAACTAAAAGTGTCAGTTTTATCAAGGACATTCTTCTACTCAACCAAAGTAGTAAAGTGTAAGAATACTGATGAAAATAAATTTTTTTTCATTAGGGTTCTCTAAAGGTACATTCTTTTTGACCTAATAATACACATATACATTTAAAAAATCTACAAGTTTCTTTCCTAAGTTTACACAAACGATTCTATATCCATTTAAAATCGGGTCAAATTTTGGCATTACAAATTAAATTACATAATGTATTATGAAAAATCAAGGAAGACAACCTTATGGTAATCATTTATTAATTTCTAACGCTCTTTACTGCATTAAATTTGCCTCCTTTTTACACAAGAGCCAGTAAATTCAGTCAGGGTATCGTGATATCTTAACGAGATGAAAATGAGCTTCTATGCTCAACTCCAAGAAATACAACAGTCAAGAAACAGCCTGGCCAGAGCAACAACTCCCACAAACAATTTGATTAAAATTTAACACATATCGTTCATAGCAAACCAAAACGTCTCTGAAAAGAGTCAGAGTATGTAAAACAAGCATGTTGTTAATATATACATAATGAAACCACACTGGAAGTCAGAAAAGCAACTGTTAGGAAAGTGGAATTTAGAAATCACACGTTCAAGAAAAAACAAGATTAGAATCTAAAATATCTCATCTTAAGCTACCAATATCTTTAATATTAATTGTGCTGCCACTGTTCTTTTTTGGAGGGAGCGGCTACCCTGTAAACTGAGGCGAACTGCGGCACCTAGAGTAAGAAAACATTATCTTCGCCCCAACGCCTCCGAGTCTGACAAAATTCGAGAGCACAGAGCACACCTACACAGCACCAAAGCCCTGACCGCACGCATGCTGTCAAAAGATCCTCAGTCCCACCGACGCGCTCGGCCTTGCCCTGGTCACGCAGCCTTCCCGGAAAAGCACAGGGACCCTAAAGCCATCGTGCCCAGAGTGCAGGGCAGGGCTAGGACAAGGCAGAATCCCCGCCTGGGCGCGGAACAAAGAGGGCGGGCCGGCGTTGCCGCAGTCCGCGGGGACGAAAATAAGGGCGGCCCTGCAGAGAAACGGGCCGGAAGCTCTGTCCGGACGGCCGGCGGACACAAAGGAGACCACCAAAAAGGGCCCACGCGGGGCGAATAGGGGCCAGGGCTCTCCGCAACCTGCCATCCGAGTACCGCGCCTCCACACGCGTCCAGGGTCCGAGGGAGCCTAAGTATGCAGGGCCGCGGGGGAAACTGCGGCCCGGCACTCCCCGCGGGGCGGAGTGCCTCGCTCCTACCGGCCGCGCCCTGCCCGCTCGGGTCGCCCTCCTCTGCTCCGCAGGCCGGCACCTCGAGGCCGAACAAGCCCGCCTTACCCAGCTCGCCATGGAGCACAGCCCCAACACGCTCCCCATGGCGACGGCGTCCACGGGGAGACTGCAGACAAAATGGAGACAGCTTCTCTCTCGCCTTCCAGGGATTATTTACTACCTGCGAGGTACTTCCGGAGCGAAGCCCGTCCCGCCCCCGTAAACGCGTCACTTCCGCAGCGGCAAATGGGTGTGGCCAGCGCCCGTGCCCGACTGCGCCTGTGTGGTTGGGTGGTTCCGCGGTTTCCCGTGCCGGGCAGTGTTAGTAAATCACCGGTTGCGGTTGCTGCTGCTGTCGGGGTTAGTTTTGGTTTCCGAGTTAAAACGGCGTGAGAATTTCCCGCCTTTCCCAACCGTCTAGTGAAGTTTGAACAGCGGCGGGACACAGTGCCGCGGTGCGCTCCTGTCGGCCCCGCCGCTTCCTTCCCGCGTTCCCTTCCGCGACCCTCTGCCCACGCAGTCCGGCAGCCCCCGCGACCCCCCGCCGGGGACGAGTTTCGTGTGGATCCGTACCCTCGTCGAGCTGCTTGAGTTCGTCTGCCCGGGAGACGCTCCACGGTCCGCAGTGCTGGAATAGGGAGGACGCGCTCCGCAGAAGGCCGTTCGCTGCCGAGACGTGGGCCTCGGGGAAGGGCTTCGCGTCAAAGATCTAGTTCTTAGTATTTAAAACAAATTTCTGAAGATTTCTTCTGAGAGAAAGCAGTGACGATTCCAACTTAAAAAAGTTGTCGTCGTAACGAACAATGGGGCGCAACCCTTAACCCCGGGGACAGAAGAGGAAGGAATGAGGTTGGATAAATAGCAATGAGCTTCCTTCGAACGTGCTGAACCTAAAACCTTTGAAATATAAACCATTTTCACTTGGATATGTAAGCTTGAAAACCAGGAAAGAAAACATTAAAAGCAAAGGTTATTTTAAATAAAATTTAAAGTGATTAAATTAGAGTGGAAGATACAAGATTGAAGATGATAACCAGAGGACAGTGTGGGGTTAACAGTCTTAAGTAAGAACCAACATTTTTAAGCCTGAAATGATTATCAGGTGTGAAGAAACTATTTGGTTTGCCCTTCTCAATTGGATTGTTTGATGTCATCTGCACGCACCCTGTCTCCCATCTTTGGCCTTTTACACTCCGTTTTCAATGTAAATTACGAAAATTCTGTAAGATACTTGACTGCTCAGAAGCTCAGTATCCTCTTGTACAGAGTTGGGAAGATCAACAGCATAGAACTGGGCGGTTTAGATGACATGACAAATGATGAAACCTTATTCTGAGTGCTACAGTGAACATAATGTTGGAATATAGTTCCCTACCTTTTCTCCTAGGAAGACTAACTTCTGTGACTTGACCTCAGGAAGGCATAGGCTCCACCCAAAAGGCTGCTTCTATTTCTCAAAGTATTTCCCTATGTTGGTTCCCTAAGATGTCCTTTTAGGTACATGTCCTTAGGAAGAAGGATATCTTCTTGTGATTTATAACATGTAAGTTTGATTCCAAGATACTTAATACTTCTCTGGGTGAAGTGCAGGTATCTGATTTTCACTGAGTATTGGCAGCTTTGCTACAATGGGCATGTATTTTCCTTAAGCAGACCTAGAGTAACTTGAAGACTATTTCTTACATATCCAATAATAGAGTGGTGTCTTAATGTAGAAATCATGGCTTCATACCTGAATTTGTTTCATCACAAGCCATGAGAAGACATTTTGGGAGAATCTACAGTTATACAGATTATGAATCTACAGAGTGAATTATGAAGTGATGTGTACATAGTAGTGAATCTCAGGAAAGTTCCAGATCCACATTTTCATTTCCAAAAGGGGATTCACCAGGATGCTTAATAAGCACTTAAATATACCCTTTAAAATAATGTTTATCACCCCAAAACTAAATATTTTTAAAACGAAAATGTTTTAGAACAACAAAAGGTATAGAGAACATTGTCATAACCATAAACCTGTTCATTTCTTTGAGAAATAAAGCACTGTATAGATTTGCTCCTGATTGCACTGCCCTTTCTCCTCCTAAAGAAATGGGAATGATGAATGAAGGTTGGAACCAACTGACAATTTGTGCTACATATCTGCAACTTGCTGACTGTACGTTGCAAATTGGTCCCCCTCATACACTTTCTTCAGCACTGAATGTGTTGCTCAGCCTACCTGCAGACTCAGACTTTATCACATTTAAATAATTTGGGAAATCTGAAGTTTCTGTGCTGTCAGTTTGCATTCCCTTGATAACTAGTTGAGATCTTTGTTTATTGACAATCAGTATATCCTTTAGTCTTTTGCCAGTTTTTCAGCTGGGTTATACACCTATTATTGATTTATAGATGGCTAATTACTCAGTTCCATTAAGGTCTGATCTGATTCACAGCTCAATTTTAGAAAGCTGCTGGTGGGTAACAAAAAATATGATGTTATTTTAAATTGTTGCTAGGCAGTTATCCTCAAAAGTTTTCAGTTAATTTTCAATGGTACTGCATATTTCAGTCTTTTGAAATTGATGTTGTATATTTTTTGAAGTATTTAAGAATTCCTCCTCTCCTAACATTTTCTAAATTTGTTTGATCTTAGAAAACCTCTGTTCTTTTCTATAAACAGTATTATTGTTACGCATACACCAGGGTTAATATTCTGTATATTTTAAGAAACAATGATGGAGGTAAATGGACTACATAACCTCTGACAGTCTTACAATCCCCTTTTTAATAATGGTTTTTTCTCAGTTGAATCAGAGAACTCAAGGCCATATTCTTTATCAGTCATGGAGGGGTGTGCTGTACATTGCCAATTAAGGACAAGTTATAAACTTTTAACATTATAATAAATGGAATAGGAAATTAACTGAAATTCAAGTGTAAAATCATTAAACATATCACAGTAGAAGTGCACAAAGGTGGGCAGAAAGAATTCTAGAGGAGCCTTGAAGAAGTCCTGAGTTCCTTTTCAGATCTGGGTAAGCAAGGAATTGAAGCTCCTCCCAAAAAAACATGAGTGAGAAAAATATAAAACACAATCTGATATCATCAGTAGATATGGTATACATTTATCAGAATATCATCACACTGAACCACATTAGAATTAGTGTCTTCCCTCGAGGAGGGCTGGATTCAGATTCATTTTGGCCCTGTCCTCCATCCTGTCTTCATATGAATCTATTAATTTTCAAACAGACCATGCTCCCAGGCATGGTGGCTCATACCTGTAATCCCAGCACTCAGAAGGCAGAGGCAGGAGGATTGCTGAGTTTGAGGCTTGCCTGGGCTATATACATAGTGAGCTCAGGGCCAGCCTGAAGTGAGACCCTGTCTCAAAAAATAAAACAAAACAAAACTTAAAAAAACAAAAAACCGGATTATATTTATGAAGCAATAGGAATGGAATATATTCTGAGAAAAATGGGTCATATTTCTCTGGAAATTAGAAATTATCCTGCATAGTTCCCTCAATTCATAGACACAAAACTTATGAGATCCAAAACATCTTAAGACTCCCAAAGAAAATTGTCAAAGTTCGAAAGCCAAGGAAAAAAGGGCACATAAATATTTTATTACTTCCAATTTAGAATCGATCCTAGAAATAGACATGTTTAAATATTTAACCAAATTTTGTGTAATAACCCAAAGATTAAGACATCATAACCCATAGGGGTCAGTATAAACTCAGCATTGGAAGACACTGTGTACTGACTAAAGGCATGTTTTTGTCAGTAAATTCACTTCAATATTTTTAGAAAAATAATTCTGAAGCTAAGATATGTTAAAAGCACAACTCTAATTATTTCTTTAATATTAAAATACCAAGTGAATAGCCTTCTTTATTGCTGGGTTTTCTTCTTTTGCTGGAGACTAAGCCAGTAGTAATTCTGATAACAGCTAGGTGTGTTTATACCAATGAGGTTAGCCTTGCAAAATTATGTGTATTTTGGGAAGAACTTATATA
Organism: Thryonomys swinderianus; assembly: GCA_004025085.1. Classification (NCBI taxonomy): domain Eukaryota; kingdom Metazoa; phylum Chordata; class Mammalia; order Rodentia; family Thryonomyidae; genus Thryonomys; species Thryonomys swinderianus. Next base: position 36,994 of record PVIC010000746.1, on the reverse strand, counting down.
AATTCAGGAAAGCAGGTATATTTGCCATGTAAGTAACAAAGTAGGTAGAGAATTCAAATATGTTTGTGATGTTTAACATACTATTTTATAAGCATTTAGAAGAAATGAACTACTTGAAAAAACACTAATGGCATTTCTCCAACATTTTACATCTCAAAGGCAATTAGCTAACATGTCTCAGGTTTATTGCCATCACATAAGAATTGATAAAAATATAATGGAGCCGGGCGTGGTGGCTCACGCCTGTAATCCCAGCACTCGGGAGGCAGAGACAGGTGGATTGCTGAGTTTGAGGCTTGCCTGGGCTACATAGTGAGCTCAGGGCCAGCCTAAACTACAAAGTGAGAGCCTGTCTCAAAAAAAAAAAAAATGGAAACATGTTGAAGAATTTTTAAAAGCATGCATTTACCAAATGTTACTTACTACATTATGGAAAGGAACCAACTACTATTTTGGTATTCACTCAATTTTTGAATTCTTAATTCAGTCTGTTATTAAGACAGTGTCTAAAATAGCACTTTCCAATATAAATTAAATGTAAGTCACATTCGTAATTCAAAATTTCCAGTAGCTGCATTAAAAAAGAAAGGGAATGGGTGAATTTAATTTTTTTTTTTTTTGAGACAGCGTCTCCCTTTGTAGTCCAGGCTGGCCCCTGAGCTCACTATGTAGCCCAGGCAAGCCTCGAACTCAGCAATCCTCCTGCCTCTGCCTCCCGAGTGCTGGGATGACAGGCATGAGCCACCAAGCCCTGCACTGTGGTATGTGGTATTGATTGCTGGTGGGTGTGAGTCACCACGCCCAGCACTGTATGTGGTTACCAGGATGGAACTCAGGACTTTGCGCTTGCAAGGCAGGCGCCGGAACCAGTGAGCTAAATCCCCAGCCCGGTGAATTTAATTTTAATAGTATATTTAACACAATGTATCTAAAATGTTACCATTCAACCTGACATTAATTTAAAAGTATTAACGTGTTATTTTATACTAAGTATTTGAAATCTGTTTGGAGCGCACACTTAACAGTGTGTCCCATTGGGTCAGTTGCACATTGGCCACCCTGCATTAGACAGCACAGGCGGGGGTGCTGAAGGGGGGTTGAAGCCATCATTTGGGTAGTGAGGAAGGGAACACTTTTCTTTGCATAAATTATGTAGATGTTTTGTCAAGTGAGCAAGGAGTGAATGTGTCTCTCTGCAGCTCTTAACACCTCACTCTGCTGCCTGTTTTCTATCCCATCACGTAGAACGTCTTCAGAAAGCGTTCTGCTGAGTGAACAAAAACTCTTTCAGTGCTAGGATTTGAACTGAGTCTGCTTTTCTCAGCTTTTAACCTGTGGAGGATTTGCTTTAATTAAAAAACAGTGAAAGGCTTGGGTACCTTCTGGGCATGATGTAACCCAATGCACAACTCCTAAGGCGTTGATTTGGCCCTCATGTGTTCCACGTCCACATCTTTGTAACCTGTTTGTACCTGTGTCACCTGCAGAAGTCCGAGGCTCAGCAGTTGGGTAGCATCAGTCAAACATTTCCATTTTGTTTTCTGCGGGACAAGAGTGAAGGTGGAGTCAGACATGGTGTTGCTTGTGGGCTGAGGCAGGAGGATTGCAAATTCAAACAGCTTCATCCACACTAGGCAGATACTCTTCCACTGAGTTACAGACCCTCCTGATTCAAACCCCTGGAGTCCTGGGATCATAGGTGTGCTTGGCAAGCATCATTTGGCTTAATTTCTCATTTCCATTTAATCCTTGCTGGAGTTTACTCAGTTTGTTAAGAGCTTTCTTATGTTCCTATCTTTGCTTAGGGTTTTATTTCTACCTGACTCAACACTCCCTTCCCACCCCAATAAATGCTTTTATGTGAATGACCCTCAGTTTCTTCTTTGACAAAACGTCCTTTTATTACTCTGCTTGTCACTATTGCTAAGTTCCATTTCTTAGCCACTATCCATGTGACTTCACAGAGCTGATCCAGGACTGCTGTTAACTTGGCTGTGGCTCCGTGTCCCTAACCAATTGGGTTTCTTGAGGGCTAGTGACAGTGTCTCTTACATGCTTTTGTATCGTCAAAGTAAAATTTAAAAAAATTAGACCTATGCTAGTCAATCAATAAATGAGTATATGCAAAGAACATGCAGAATATGGTATACTGGTTTTGATGGTAAAAACAAAAAATGGAAGCAAAGCTTATGTATGAAGGGGTTTGGAAGTGGTAGAGAGGGCAGGGGATGGGAAAAAATGAGAATCGGGATGTCATGTACAAGCACAAATTTTTAATATTGAATGTGATCATAATGTATATGTAAAATGTACCAATTAACTCAATTAAAAAATAAATCAATATTGTTTATTCTCTTTTTTGTATCCTTATGTAGTTTATTCATTTAGAAGGATTTTAGAATGTGATAATTGTATAACTTTATAAAAAGCAGTCTGACTCAACAAGTACAGATTTATGTTAAACAAGATTACCATAAAGATAGCTTTATTTTTCAGAGATTGTCATAGCAAGTTTGTCTGTTCTCCAGGCTGACGTCACATTGTCGTTGCTTCTGCTGAGTGCACTGCAGCATCTGTGTTGTGTCCAGCTTGCCCCGTCCCCTGTGACCTCACGCTGACCATCAGTCATCACGCTGGGCACAGCCGGCTGCTCTCACTTCGCGGTGCTGACGACACACTGGCAATCAGTAGCTAGAAAACCTAGCTCTGTCGTAAAATAGGAAAACTTGTTTCCAGTGTCAGCATAAGGTTTTGGGGGTGTAGTGTTTACTTTTAACTCCTCTGAGAGATGTCTCTAACATAGAGGGATGTTAAGGTACATCTTTTCCTGAGAGCAGGGATCTAGCGCAAGTGGTACCATGTCTACTTTGGAAGTACAAGGGACTGAGTTCTATAACCGGTAAAGTACATCTTTTCCAGTTGTGCAGGAATAAAAGTGCTTGAACTTGCTGCTTAATTAATCTACAAACCGGGATCACCCCCACCTCTGGGTCCTTCTTCTATCCCTCTTAGCAGTTTAAAAAAGCATTTTGAGGGGCTGGGGATTGAGCTCAAGTGGTACCATGCCTATTTTGGAAGTATAAGGGCCCACATTTGATCCCTAGTACCACCAAAAAAAAAAAGTATTTTGATATCCTTAAATACTGAGAGATTCATTTACAAATTATTTATCCTAGGTTTTTCCCCTGGGCTGTGGATTGAATCCAGGGCTTCACCCCTGCTAGGTCATTGTTCTGTCATTGAGTGACATCCAAGCTGTTTCAGAACATGTTAATGAACCTCCCACTTTGTTTCCTTATGAGTTTGGAGAAACATGTATGCTGTTAATGTCTGACTTTGAGCATCATATAAATGTAATAGATGGCAAGAAGAAATAAGTGAGATTTTGATGGCACTAGGTGTACATTAAGCCTCGACTTTTGACTTTTCAAGACAAATATTTCCTTAGGAAACTCAAATTTCGTGATGCCTTTCAAAATTATTTTCTTGGACATAACCTAAGATATAAAAATTCTATAAATCATATTCACCTTTTCTTAGATTATTATTTTCTGTAAAAATACTTCAAGCAAGCCTTATTGCTAAAGTTAATAGCATTAACAAAATAGAAAAGTTGTTTATGACATCTATTGAGAAAAATCTTAGGTTTCCCTTCTACCTCCTACACCATCTTTCAAATTCCAAGAAAATAGAAGATATTAATGCAAAATGATATTAAATTAAGTTCTAGGTTACAAAGCAGTTTTACTTCTGATTTTGAATATTATGTGAATCAATAAAAAATAGTTTACCCACAGTGCAATTGCAAATAATTTCATTGCTGATTCTCATCTCCTGGGATGTTGTTTCCAAATTCCCAGGGGCCTTTTAACGTAGAATTTAGTGGGAACTGAGAGTAAGATTTTTCTAGCACCCTTGCTACCTCTTTTCTAAGTGCCTACAGCCAACATTAGCTGCAAACAGATCAATTTTTGGTTCTGTAAGAGCTTCTCAGTGCTTCTGGAACAATGCTGTATTCTGTTAGCACTTGTCATGTAACTGTAATTTGTTTAAAAAAAATGGTCACGGCTTGTTCTTCCTGTTGCTTTTAAAACCAGAACGTAGGCTTCATGCAAAACAGGCATTATAATGCTGGAGAGATTTGTATAGGCATTATTTATGCCAACCAATAAGTATAAGAACTCTTGTACACATAAAACCTATGTTTTGTTTGAGAAAATAGAACAGCTGAACAGGAGAACATCTCTAAAAATAGGCATTTGAATCTGTATGTATTTATCTCTGAATTAATAGTGCTGTTCTAAATAAATATTTTATTTTGAACAGTTGTTCAAATTTATCTTGAAACTGTACATTCAGAAATTTTGAACTTGAGTCAGAATCTTTAAGGGTCCTAATTTACTTGATCAAATTATTGAACATGCCAGAGAACAGTGAAGAAATACAGTGCTGATCACACAAAAGAGCCTCTGCTTGAGAAGAGGCTGTGTATACTTTATTTCTCTTCCCTCTGCAATGATGAAATTCACTTGTGTCCAATCGTGGTATGGTGGACACTACGTTCTTTAAAATCACAAGTTGTAGTTTCATCACAAGTTGTAGTTTTGGGCCAGAGATTTAGCTCAGTGGTTTCAGTGGCTGTCTTGCAAGTGCAAGCTAACGTATTTGATCCCTGGTACCAAAAAAACCAAACAAACCACAATCTGGAGTTTTAACAAGAATGTCTTAGTTGATTATTTTCTGAGTTTATCTCTTGGACGTGTGTTTAATCTGGAGGCACACATACGTCAGGCACAGGAAGGGCTCACCCAGCCCCTTTCCTCCTCTGTAGCATATAATACCTGTTCTCTTCATGCACCCTATCTGCATTTTTCTAAAGCCTCTATAATGATTTCTATTAGATCCAACAGAACCCTGGTTCTAGTCAGCCCAGAATACTGCTACCAGTAACAGAATCAGGGAAACTGCAGGAACAAATGGAGTATAAAAGGTCATGTGGGGCCGGAGATTTAGCTCAGTGGTTCCGGCGCCTGCCTCGCAAGCACAAGATCCTGAGTTTGATCCCGGTAACCACATAGAATGCTGGGCGTGGAGACTCACGCCCACCAGCAGTCAATACAACATACCACAGTGCCAGGCGTGGTGGCTCACACCTGTCATCCCAGCACTCGGGAGGCAGAGACAGGAGCATTGCCGAGTTCGCAGTGGCTTGCCTGGGCTACGTAGTGAGCTCAGGGCCACCCTGAACTACAAAAGCAAGACCCTGTCTCAAAAAAAAAAAAAAAAGGTTATGTGTCAGTGGGTGTTACCAAAGCCCTGAAGGTCACTCAAGGTCAGTCATTCTGCACTTGTTTCCATAGCCTTCAGATTTTAGTTGTTCCTTTTCTCTCTGAAAGATGGCTTGGATGTTTAACTTAATCTGATTTACTTAATGTTCTAGGATAAGAGAATTACACAGCTAATTAATCCTTGAGTCCTACCCACCATGGCTAACTTTCCCCTAAGGCCCTCTTCTCTCTACCTAGAAGGCACCACTTCTGAGGCATGAAGCGTCCACCAGGGAGATTTTCTTAACTCTTACCTGAGTTGCCTAGAAGATAATATTTCATCTTTAACTATGTTTTATTTTTATTGACCAGTTATTTTCTTCTAGTCAGAGTACCCCTTTAGCTTTAATAAATCACCACAGAGCAGAGGTGACACCAGGGGCATGTTTGGTTCAGGTGCTTTCACACCTCGCATCTCACACCCTCTTCTCTCTCCCCAGCCTCTTATGAAACACTAACTCAAGTTCACAGCCCACCAGATTGGGATTTCCCTTTTCCATTTGCTTTATTTAAAAATTTCCTTCTGGCAAGCAGTTATTTATGGAGAACTTGCCAAGCCAAATGTGAGAGACACTCAGAATGGTTTGAATGTTATAACAACTTCAAAAGAGTAAGCTCAGCTATGTACAGACAGCCACAGCACATCATTCCCAGGGTGCTTTTCTACAGCTGTTCCCTAGTTTTGACTATGTATAATGCTATTATTTCCTGCATGGCTGTAAAAACCTTATCTGTAGCTATGAATAAACAATAAAAATTGTATTTATCAAAGTACATGAATTTAGAATTACTTTCCCACATGTCAGTAACCACAGGCAAGTGTTTGTATGGAAATACTAATCTACACTTAGCGTACCAAACAATGGATGCAAGAATTTGGTTTTCAATTCTGATTTTATGCATATTTGAGTAATAAATGCAAATATATAGGATATTGTAATGTGAGTTATGGTTATGACAATCATTATATTATTTAAGTAATAGTTCAGATCTGGGCCTGGTGGCACACACTTGTAATCTTGGCATTCTGGGAGCCCGAGGGTGGAAGATCACGAATTTGAGCCCAACCCGGGCAACTTTGTGAGGCAGTAAGACCCTGCTTAAAAATAAAAAATAATAAAAGGGCTCAGCTAGGAGGCCCTAGGCTCCAGTCACAGTAACAACAAAAAGAATTTCAGGATGTTTTTTCTATTTATGTCATCATTTCCTAACCTGAGGAGAATAATGTTCAAAATGTGGCAACAGTGAGGCTGGAGAAGTGTCATGTTATTGGATTTATATTCCTAGAGTATTATTCCATTTCTGTGTCAACCTTTTTATCTATCTGATGCCTTGTTCTTTAAAGATTTCTTCACAGTTATTATTCAGTTGTGAAATCCACCTCCTTCTCTTTGTGGAGAAATACTGTGCTAAATTCAAAGCTTGCCATCTGTGTAAAGCTTAACGGTGTACTTTACATGCTCACTTATATTAAATCGCCCAGGAGAATTTCCCACATCTGGTTTGTTAAAAGAAATTTGTTAAATTTAACAATTTTAACAAATTGTATTTGTTAAAAGAAGTGAGAAAGCACCGCTCACTTTACATCTCCACCGAGACTCAGTCTAGTAAGTTCTCAGCAGATGGACAATTAAAAATAAAAGTGAAATTTGGTCTTGGAAAGGTGCACCTTGTGAAGGGTTGTTACAAGCAAGATTATTGATCCTTGCCAAGAAGGAGAATCCCCAAGTGTAAGGGGCTTCCTCATAAAAAGCGTTGAATCCTGTCCTCTGTCGTAATGTGGACAGGACATTATATGAAGTGAAATGAGCCAGACAGAGAAAGACAATGGCACACAAACTCGCTCACAATGGAATTGAAAAATGTGGATCAATAGAAGTTGAGAGTCACAGGCGATTTCCAGAGGCTGAGAAAGTAGAGAAGAGAGTGGGGCGGGAGGTACAGACACAGGTTTTGGTTAGAAGTAAGTGGTCTGGTTCATGACAGTGTGATTGTCAATCATGATAATGTACTTTGGGTTTGTTTTTTTTTAAAGAAAGCTAGAGAAAATGATTTTGAATATTTTCATTGCAAAGAAAATGGTAAATATTTGTGGAGATAGATATATTGAGCAAGCCCAGGTTTCCAGAAGGGGTGAAGGTTTGAGGGTCCTCTGTGGACAGCACTTTGCCTAGAGGGTACACTGAGCCTTTCCTTGGAAATGGTGCATCTCAGATGTCCACAGAGTGCTTTTCTGAGCTTAAGTTTTTATCTAATTTCAGAGCTGTGTATGACTCAAAAATTCACGAATCACTGAATTGACAGGGAAGTTAATGTATTCCTCACCTGTTTTTAATTGAAAATCAATTTATCCAGAGAGCATTAAACAGGTTAATTTCTGAAAACTCTTGGTAAAAATAAATATGGTATTCTTACAGTTGATGAATTTCTACTAGCTATCAGTGAGGACTATAAGTATTAAAAAGCCTGTTAAACTTCATTACAGTACTGAAAATGAAGATCCGCCAGAGGCGTAAGCTGTGTGTACCAGGGCCTGACAGAGTGTTGTGTGGATGAAGGTGGACAGACAGCTGCCAGAGCAGGGGACATCTAGCTGTGGGAGAAGAAGGCCAGTCCTGCTTGGATTTGAGGATCTAGCTAAAGAGAAGTGCCTATTTGTGCTACTGCAGAAGCAGTTGGATTTGAGAAGACTTGGTTATAAATACGAGGAATCATTAATGATTCACAGTTGTGCTCATGACACACAAACTGAACAGGGGAGGTAAGAATCCTGTACAAGTTGTCTATTATCTATGTATCTAACCAAAATTTCATTAATTAGGGTTTCCAAAATGTTTTAGTTTTTCAGGAAATACTTCTGAGTTGCATAAACATGATACTATTGTCTTGTGTATGTCCTCTCAAAATTCACGTTTAAATCTAACACCCAATAAAATGGCATTATGGTGGAAGCCTTTGCCTGGTGAATAAGTTATAAGCAGAGTGGGATCATTGTCCTTATAAACAGGCTAGAGTTTGCTCCTAGAAGGACCAGACCCTGAATTTGCAGGTACCATGACCTTAGTTGTCTTAGTCCCCAAAATATGAGAAATAAATTTCTATTATTTAGAAGTTCCACATTCTGAGGGATTTTGATATGCAGCATGAACACACTAAGACACATGAGAATTGTTATTCTGTGAAAAGTATGGTTTCTTTTCTTGGCCCCCCATGCTTCTACTGGTTTGTACATATTTCATTGCTGTGCTTTTCAGCACAGAAGTGCCCTGTGATCTGATATAGAGAAGACCTTGTGAGCAGAGTCTTTTGCCTGTTATATTTTGTTTTCTTCAGTGAAAGTGAGAACTCCAAGGAGTTTTCTGTTTTGTCTTTTTCTGAGTTTTCAGATTTATGTTTTCTTTCCTATGCTGTTTAATGTGTTTTCCTAACCCTGAAGTTTCTTAGACATGAGAGTTGGTCTAGTCAGTCCAGCACTTAGTCAGCTTCCTCATCACTGAGACACAACAGCCACAACTTAAAGGTTTAGTTGGTTCAGCTGCAGAGATCCTGTAGCAGAAGCACATGGCAGAGATAAAGCTGCTTAGCTCTTCCTGCCGGGCAAAAAATGCAGAGGCACCCACAGCCAAGGCTCCATGACCTATCCAGATACACCCAGGAGCTGCTCTACCAAACCTGGAGAGGATCCCACAGCAACAGAGTTCATTCTGAGCCCAGACAGCCCCACTGAACTTCCCTCCTCTGTCCCCCAACCAAGGTACATTGTTGTTATCTCTTTTGAATCCAGAGCCACAATAGAGGTTGTTCCTCTAAACTTGCTCTTGAGCCATTTACCTACTGTTCTTGAACTCTTCCCATCGCCATTGCTTGCTTAATTATTTTCCTTAGCTGTCCTTAAAATTCATAATACATGTCATGTTAATAGAAAGTAAACTTTTAAAAGTTATTAGTTATTTAAAATAATTACTAAATTCAACTTTATATTTGGTCAATTCCACCTAGGTTTTGAATTTCTCATTCAAGAAGTTGGTTTATTAATTCATATATAATCTGAATACTAAAAATTCTATAGTGTAAAAAAAACACTCAAACATCTTTGGAATGTTGAGTAAGCCTGCCTACTGGTTTATACTTTGTGATCTTCATCAAGCTATTCAATTTCTTTGGACTGCTGATCAGGCCTTCCTCAAAATAGAAGTGTGGTCACTGGTAACAGATGGTACTTCCTCCCAGGAGGTGTTGGAAATATGTGGGGCTACTTCTGTCATTATAATAATTGTAAGAGACAAAATACTACTTATTCTGTCACGAAGGGGCTACATGCGTTGTGTTGCACCACATGAAACTTGAGCTGACCAAGATGTCATTGGTACCCTCTTGGTAAGCTGGCGGGTGATAGCCAAGTGTCACTAAGCTTCTCTGAAGTATTTTGGTTCTTGTGTTTCACATATTGGAAAAGAATGGGGCAAATTGTCCTTCAAGAAAATCTCCCTTCTATTTGTATCTAAGGGACATCCTTAATATAGAAGATAACTGTATTAGCATTTTCTGTTGCTTTTCAGTGTCCTAAGATTCTTGCATTTTTGGTTGATAGTTGCTTAGAAAATGCATATCTAAAAATTCATTGTTGCTGGGCATGGTGGCACCAATTGTAATCTCAGCACTTGGGAGGCTGAGGCAGGAGGCCCTCTGAGAGTTCAAGGCAAGTATTACCTGTATTACCTAGTGAGCTCATGATCAGCCTGAACTATAAAGCAAGATCCTCTCTCAAAAAGAAAAAAAAAATTACTCTAATTTTAATTTTCATATAAACAAATTCCTAAAACATTTAGAATAATTTTAGCTTTACAGTAAAGTTTCAAAGATAGTACAGAGAATTCATGTGTTCCCTGTACTCAGGTTCTGAAATTTTAGAATATTTTAATCAGAATGACAGTGATGCAAGTGGGTGAGTAGTATGAAGTAACAGAACCAAGGATCTTGTACCAAAGAAACACGACCCAGAAGGAGCCCTTTCGACTGCGTTACCATGGTGATTCCATTTTGTAAGCTGTGTATTATGGTGGTGCTCATTCTGCCCCTCTAGAAAATGCTGGGGTTTTTTTTAGGATTTATTGAATATGAAGCACTGGCAGTGAGTCCAGTGAGATACTGTGAATAATGAAGAAAGTTCCTTAGAAGCCTTCATACTCTTGGCTAGCAGAGATTCCTAAGAATGGTGGATGTGGTGAATTTCTGTAAAATATGGAATTCATATTCTGAGGTGTAAGGAAATTCACTTTACATAAAGTATTTCTCAAACATAGCTTCTTCATCTACAGAATACAAATATTCCTTGTTTAACAACTTACCTGTTTAACAACTGCTTGGACTTATAACCAAAGTCCAAATGTAGCTTTAGACCCATCTTTTCTTTTTGTACAGTTCTGTACATCTTGTTTATAGAGCATCAGTGTGTTTTTCTCTACAGTAACCTTATTTAGACAGTACTGTAATTGTTGCTGATTACAGTACTATGGTTTGCTTTGTTAGATATTACAGTGCTGCATGTAAGAGTTATGCAAATAAAAGTAAAGTCATCCAGTTGGACTTTCCTTTGAACCTTTCTTCATTCTGAATGTTGCAATGTACATTCAATAGACAGTTCCTCACTTAGCAATGAGTTAATTTAACAACCAAGTGCCAAGAACAAACATGGTTGTTAATTAAAGTGTCTATAGTAAGTTTTAGATTTCTCAGAAGTGAATTCTGCAGCTCATGAATTATATAGATCCTGATTTATTTTGAAGATCATGTTTCAGTACTGCATTACTAATTACATACTTTCCTTGATGACATTAGGGAAAGGTAGTGTCTCTGCTCAGGCTGCTGTAAGAAAATACTGTAAATTGAGTAATTTAAAACAACATTTGTTTCTCACAGCTCTGGAGCACAGGGAAGTCCAAACCAGGGGCCCCAGCAGGTTGTCTAATGAGGAACTGTTCCCTCTTCCTCAGCTAGCAGATTTTTGGCCATGTCCTTGCATGAGAGAAAGAGGAAGCGATCTTTCTGAAGCCTCTTATGAGCAGTCAAATCCCATTTACGAGGGCTGTACCTCTTGTCCTTACCTAACCCAGTTATCCCCTAAGACCCAAGGACATCACACTAGAAGGAGAGTACCAGCATCAGAATCTTGGAAAGACACAAGCTGATAGTCCCCGAGAGGTTGTGTTCTTTACATTTTCACGTGGCAACTCTTGTAAAGATTCAAAAGTCGCAGATTAAGTGGAAGTTGTTCCTTGGAAAAGGCCTATGTTTATGTATAAATCTATCCAAATGTGAACTTATCATGGATAGTTGATATTTGATATTAATTTATATAAATATTTCCATTTTTAAAAATATAATTCATATGGACTTGAAATAAATTCATCGTCTGTTTAGAGTTGACTAGGGAATTATATAAAAATCTTTAGGAATTTTTCTTTCTCTATCCCTTTCACCATTTTTCCATGTGCATGGGATCCTTCACTCTCTCTCACTAATGCCATGTCCCATCAGGAAGGTTTTGTGTCTCTGCTTCCCTCAGCCATTTCCTGGGCTGGCAGGGAGGGAACAGGCAGGCTCTGGTCTCCATCTCAGGTCAGGAGAGCGAGGCACTGATTTGGGGTGAGGGGATGGCCAGTCTCCCAAGGAAAGTGACACCAGACAAAGAAAGAGGAGAAGAGAATGATATAAGAAGAACCAAACAAACACATCAGAAGTAATTTCTTTTATATTTGGCCAAATACAACTGAACTCCATTACAGTATTTGTAATGATAACAAGTTGGCAGCAGTGAATATTATGAGTTATCCCAAATATTCTCCAGGGTTTAAGACAAATCACTACTAATAATCTTTGAAAAGACACCAATGAGGGTTACATTTTTGAGCACTTTGGTTTCACTCTTTGCTCAGTGGACGGTGCCAACACCTCCTACCTTCTGAGGAACACACAGGAACAAGTGGGATTCTTCAGAGACCTGATCCTTGAGTCTTCTCATCTTGAGGATCATGGTGGAAAGAATCTTTCATCATCAGAGTTATTTCCTTAAGGTTTCCTCTCCTTTCACTTTTCCAAAATTTTCCTTATTTTAGGATCTTTTCCAACAATGAAGTGCACTTTAGTTTAGATAATTCTTTTAACTATCAAGTTCATCTTGGGAGTCTTGACTCCCTGGAGTAGATGTGGATTTAGACAGGCTTTGTTTTACTCAGAGTGGTTCAGGCTGCAGGCATGCCATGAGTGCTCAGTGTTCAGTACTTGAGTGCAGTTGCTGAAAAAAATGCTGCCCTCGTTTAAGATGCTTTGAGAGTTGCTGGTCGGTTCTCTGAGGTTTCTCTGCAAGGCAGACTTTGAGCAGTCCTTGTGAGAATACCCTGATGCTTAGAGATAGTTATTCCTTTAGCTTAAGTAACATCTTAGCACAATTTATGCTGCACTTCCTTGATTTAAATTACTGTTCAAAAATATGAAGCTTGGGCTGGAGATTTAGCTCAGTGGGGAACAAACTCAGGATCTTGCGCTTGTGAGGCAGGTGCTGGAACCACTGAGCTAACCCTCCGGTCCACTAAGGACCGGTTTTTAAGGCAAAAGAGTAAAAAAGAATCCAGTAAGCAGCAAATACCATCATCATGCCTGCTTTGTCCTTTTAGATGCCTTCTACTTTCATTCACTGATCTTCATTATTAGTGTTTCCTTTTTCATGTGACATTTTGACTGTAACTTCATGATGTCATCATCACCATTACCATCATTACTTGTAGTCACAGTGTAACTTGGTATGTAGTTCAAGTTCTGGAAAATTTCCATTCTAATCAAAAGTTTAACCTGTAGGGGAAATTCACACTTTCAAAAGCATTGTCAGAGTAGAAACCAATGATAGATTCTTCAAGAATCAGTCTCCTATATCAAGAAAAGTTTTCTTATAAGGTTAGGATTTTTAAAATCACATTTATTGATGATCATAAACTAGTAGAATTGGCAATTTTCTTTGTACTTTATTTCCCTTGGCATTTTCCAATCTATTCTAGGCCGGTTAGAGGGAGATGTAGTCCTACACAAAATATTAGGATGCCTTTACTATTTTTCTTTTTTTTTGGTGCTAACTTTTTTTTAACTTTTTTGGGGGAATCTAACTCAGGACCTTGTGTTTACCAGGCAGGATGCATTTACTATTAAGGGGGTGTTTTCTAGAACGCATGCTCAGACTGATTGTTGACTGTACTTGATACTTAAAGTGAAAACATTTTTACATGTTTTTGGAGCAAGGAAATCCACATTAGAGAGAAGCAGCTTTCTCAGGAAGCCCAGTATGCTATAGAAAGAGGCAGGTGCCACAGGAGAGCTCTTGCCAGGGCTGCAGAGACTCTGAACAGGAAGAGCCATGATCATGTGTTTATGCTCCATGCAGACAGGGCAACTTTGGACAAGAGAATAAGAAAGCTAAAGTGATGAGCTGTAAAGCACTCTTTCTACCATTCATGTTTTAGAGACTGGAACTTGCACCATGTATGACTCAAAGACTAGGACTTGCTGCTGGTTTTACTGGCTCCTTTCCTCAAAGACTGGAAATGTTTTAGAAGAAATGGGGTGATTTAATTTTTTTTTTTTTTTTTTTTTTTTTTGCTTTTTGAGACAGGGTCTCACTTTGTAGTTCAGGCTGGCCCTGAGCTCACTATGGTGCCCAGGCAAGCCGCCGCGAACTCAGCAATCCTCCTGTCTCTGCCTCCAGAGTGCTGGGATGACAGGCCTGAGCCATCACGTCCGGCATTGTGGTATGCGGTGATTGTTGGTGGGCGTGTCTCCATGCCCAGCATTATATGTGGTTACCGGGGATCGAACTCAGGAACTTGCGTTTGCGAGGCAGGCGCCAGAACTACTGAACTAACCCTCCGGCCCATGGGGTGATTTAATTTTAACAGGCCTGTTCTGACTTGACTGTGATTAATTTGTAAAACATCTGGAAATCATATTAAATTCAACTCTCATTTTCTCATTAAAAAGTGAGTTCCCAGTGAGTTTAAAAAATGAAAATTACCTTTATGGGGACTTTGATAGTGAAGCTTTTTAAAAAGATGCTATAATGTTTTTTTTTTTTTTTTCAGACAGGGTCTTGCTTTGTAGTTCAGGCTGGCCTTGAGCTCACTATGTAGCCCAGGCAAGCCACCGCGAACTCAGCAATCCTCCTGTCTCTGCCTCTCCAGTGCTGGGATTACAGGCGTGAGCCACCACGCCCAGCATTGTGGTATGTGCTATTGATTGCTGGTGGGCGTGAGTCACCCCGTCCGGCATTCTATGTGGTTACCAGGATCGAACTCAGGACCTTGTGCTTGCAAGGGAGGTGCCAGAACCACTGAACTAAATCTCTGGCCCAAAAAGATGCTAAAATTTAAGCAGTGCTTTATGGGTCCACAGCAACTGAACTCTGACTCTGAGCATTTGTAAGGCATTATAAAAACATCACTCAGCAAACATACAGTCTTATGCTGCTCTTTTCAAAATGGTGATCTGACACCAAAATGGAAGCCTATGAAGGGAACAATAGGAAAAAGAACATCAAATATTTGTGGTCTCTCTCATATCATTCCAACTTGGCTTAACTGTTGTGACAGTCATACAGATTACAGGCAGATGCCGCCTGAGGACTGCCATGGTGGGGTGGCAGATGGACTCAAAGGAGAGCTGAGCACTTTATTTCCACATCCAGTTTCCTCTTTTTTAACAACTGAATTCTTTACTGGTACATTTTATATACACATCATGATTGCAGTCAATACTGAGAATTTGTACCAGTGTATGGCATGACTTCTCATCCAGTTCCATCCTTTCTTGGGTGACTATGCCAGGGACACAGTGTCTGAGCTGGTAGGAAAATGTAGTATCTAAAGTTTAAATTGCATTTTTCTGAATATGTGAAAGAAGTGTTTGCATGGCAAAGCCATCTTCTTGTTCTGGTGCACAGGTGGTCTCAGCAGCATTGCTTCTCTTGGCTGCAGCCTACAGGAAAAAAGACACTTGAGTCACGGCCGAGAGGAGCATCTAGTTCATTCCCTGCCTGTGAGTTGGAATCATTAGCTGCCAGCATGGAGGGGAAACTTATTCTTGCAGGACTGTGACTCAGCTTGACTATACGTGAGGCCATGGGAGAGTTTGCCTCGATAGGGTTCAGATGATTAACACCAAGGATGGAGAGAAAAGACCTCCTATGAATCTCACATGTAGATGGGCCAGCAAGACCATACTGCTCCTATTGTTAATGAGATGATACAGCGACCTGCTCAGTCAGTCTCCTTTAGATGTACATTATTGCCCAGAAAATTTTTTCTTACCCATTTCTCACAGACAATTGAATTCCCCGTGGGTGCTCTCACCTGTGGGCTCCTTGTGGTGGACAGTCCAGTCTCATGCTGATTTGATGACCAGTGTCCACATTGAGGTGGACACACAGTAGATTCCTAAGACGTACTCCTATAATGAGGATGAATGAATATAAAAACAACTATTTCAGCTAATATAGCATTTTGCCCTTTTAATATTAATTTTATTTTAAAAAATGATACAGCTGGGGATTTAGTTCAAGTGGTACCATGCCTACTTTGGAAGCACAAGGGCCTGAGTTTGATCCTTGGTACCACACACACACACACAAAAAGGCAATTTTTAAATTGATTCTATTGTACATTTTATACATACAGTCTGATCACACTCAATATTGAGAATTTGTACCTGCACATGACACATCTGATTCTCATTTTTTCCCATTCTCCACCCTCCCTATAACCTCCAATCCTCTCTGTATATAAGCTTTGTTTTATTTTCCATCAAATATTCTTCTTTTCCATCTTCACATACAAATAAATAGGACAAAATAATATGTAACAGAATACAGAAATTTTCCAATATTTCTAATAGTGCCTGCCAAGAGGCAATCCCTTCAGACTTCTTTAGAGAAGTTTTCTTTTTATATTGCCATTTTTCCAAATAAATAATAGGGACATACAGAAATCATGGCTTTATGTGTTTTTTTGTTTTTTTTTTTTTTGAGACAAGGTCTCACTTTGTAGTTCAGGCTGGCCCTGAGCTCACTATGTAGCCCAGGCAAGCCTCAAACTCATCAATACTCCTGTCTCTACCTCCTGAGTGCTGGGATTACAGGCATGAGCCACCACACCTGGCAATGTGGTATGTGGAATTGATTGCTGGTGGGCGTGAGTCACCATGCCCAGCATTGTTGTGTGTGGTTACCAGAATGAAACTCAGAACTTTGGGCATGCGAGGCAGGTGCCAGAACTGCTGAGCTAAATCTCTGGCCCCCAGAAATCATGTTTTTGATGATTTTATTTTTGAGACAGGGTCTCGCTTTGTAGTTCAGGCTGGCCCTCAGCTCACTATGTAGCCCAGGCAAGCCTGGAACTCAGCAATCCTCCTTGCCTGTGCTTCCTGAGTGCTGGGATTACAGACGTGAGCCACCACACCCAGCATTGTATGTGGTTACTGGGATCGAACTCAGGGCCTTGTGCTTGTGAGGCAGGTGCTGGAACCACTGAGCTAAATCTCTGGCCATTAATGATTTTATTTTTGATGTTATCCACTGTCTTTTTTGGGGGTAAGAGAGATTGAACTCACAGCCTTGCATTTGTAAGGCAGGCAGTGGCACCTCTGAGCTAAATTCCCAGCCCCTCTATTGACTATTTAATGCTATCAATGAAGATTTTACTGTCAGCAACTTCCATTTTCTCTGATTCCACTCCTTATTTCTCAAACTATTTCTCTCAGTGTAGTCTTACAGCTTTCCATTTTAATCTATATTTATTGGTTAAATCATCGTGGTGATGTAATAGCCCTATATTTCAGTTTTCTAAGATTTCCTTTTTGTAATTTTTCTTGAAGTAGGTAATAGTTTTCATTAGACTGATTTCATTTAAATCTTCTGCTAGCTTTTCAGACACTTTCTAAAGGATTTCTGCTACCATTTCCCCAAGATCGTTTTTGTCAGGTTATCAGTTGATCCCTATATGGGATCATTTCTCTAGCTCTCCAGTGGTTTCTACTTGAGTGGTTGCTCTTTGGAGACAGTGCAGAAGTGCCTGTCCTTATGCTGAAAACTCCTGTGATTCTCTTCTATCTTGGCTAAAAACTTACATGGTTTTCTAACTAGATGTTTTCTCTAATCCCCCCTTTTTTCTTTTTTGTTTACTATTTTTTTGGAGTGTATCTTTTATTTCCTGAGCAAGAATGCATAGGAAACACAATATCTGAGATTTCACACTCTTAAAAATGTCTTTATTTTGGAGCTGGGGGGTGTAGCTTAGTAGTGTCATGCCTGGGAAGTACAAGGTCCTGAGTTTGATCCCGCAAAAAAATAATTACATAAGTATCAATTTGTATGTTGCATCAATTTCTACATTGAAAAGAGCTTTTTCTTCATCGTTGTCAAGGTGCTAGCCATCAATTTCTATGTTGAAAAGAACTTTTTCTTCATAGCTTTGAGGTTGTTGGCAGGTTCTCTTCTGGAGAATGGAAGTGCTGTTGAAATGCCCAAATTGATTTGATTTCTCCTATTTGTGTGGTACTCTGTACAATCTCCTTTTTCTCTCAGGATTTTCTCTGTTTCCATGAAGTTTCACTTATAAGTTTGCATGTCCACTACTTTTCATTGATTTTGCTGTCACTTAGTGGGTACTTTAAATCAAGAAGCTCAGGCCCTTCAGTGGTACGAGATTTAAAAAACATGGATGATTCCTTGCTTCCAGTTTAATATGATTTACCTTTCTGAAACTTCTATGATTTAAATATTGTAATACTGTAAAATATTTTCATATTTTCTCACCTTTTGTACTCTAATTCCTGGATAATTTCCCTTACATTTATTTTCATAATTACCAATGAGCATTTTTTTAATCTTGGCCATCATTCTTTTTTATGTTGTTTATTTTCCAAATATTATTTAGCAACCTGTTTTTATTGTTTAGCTGTATTTTTTCTTTTATTTCTCTGTATGAACTTTTCCTTCTTAGGTCTTTGTGTCAGTTTTTGTCTCAGTCTTTCATGTTAGACCTTTCTTCACTTGTGCTTTATCTTTGATTTTTCCTCATTTTGAGCCTAGCAATGCCTCAAAGTTCAGCCAGCCTTCTGAAAGCCATAAAGGAAGATACAGAGGTCTTAGTGTTCAGCATTGAATGTGTTTATGTTCACTTGTCTGCCCAATTTTCAAGAGTGTGCCTGACATTTCCCAGTCCAAAAACCTGCTCTGTTGTCAAAGGGTAAAATTCCAGAGTGTCTGCTGAGCTGAAGAAGAGCAGCCGCCCTGCACAGAGAGTGAGGGGAGGAGGCCTCACACTCCACTCCCTGTCCAGCAGGTTCCCGCCAGGCCTGCTTTAGCTTCCACCTTCACTGTCCCTTCTGGAGGTGGGGCCAGTCCGAGCCTTTTGTATATTATTCTTTGTTTAGTTTTTTGAGATGGGGTCTCACTTTGTGATTCAGTATGGCCCTGAACTCAATAGGTGGCCCAAGTTCACCTCAAACTCACAGCAATCCTCTTGCCTCTGCCTCTTGAGTGCTGGGTTAATAGGCATGAGCCACCATGCCCCATGATACCAGGGACTGAACTCAGGACCTTGCACTTGCCAGGCAGATGGTAGAACCACTGAGCTAAATCCCCAGCCCCTGTGTGTATGTATGTGTGTGTGTATACATTGTGCATATATATATAGATAGATATTGTACATATACATTATAAATATATAATAATCTATAATAACCTAATAATCTATAATATATAAGCTAGTGTATCTATAGATATATATACTGAATGTAGATCTATATATCTATGTATATATACACTTACATTACATATATATAATGAATGTAGATCTATATATTTATATATGTATATATAGACCTACATTTTATATATATATATAGATAGGTATAGATATATATACACATATATTTTTTAGATAGGGTCTTGCTTTGTAGTTCAGGCTGACCCTAAACTCACTATGTAGCCCAGGCAAACCTCGAACTCAGCAATCCTCCTGCCTCTGCCTCCTGAGTGCTGGGATTACAGATGTGAGCCACCACTCCTGGCATTGTGGGCCCAGCATTGTGGTATGTGGTACTATTTGCTGGTTGGCATGAGTCACCAAGTCTGGTATTATTGTATGTGGTTATAGGGGATTGGACCTTGTGCTTGTTAGGCACATGCCAGAAACCACTGAGCTAAATCTCTGGCCCAACCCCTGTATATTATTGATGTTGAGCTCTCTTTGTTGTCTCAGTGCTGCCTCTCCATTCTAAACTCACCCTTTTCACCTGCTGTGTGGATAGACTGTGGATAGTTAAATGTTTTCTCTTGCAGCTGGCCTGGTATTAAGCTTGGTACCTGAATTGGCTGGAGGACTGTAATTCACAGCAGCACTCACAGCTATGTGGCTTCTAAGATTTGGCCCTCGCCAGTGTGTGTAGCCTCTGGAGGGCTTGGTTCTGAGCTCTCCCTGGTAGCAGGACTGAAATCAGAGCTTCCTGGGACTGGCCAGAGAACTGCCCGTTAGCAGCAGAACATGTTTGGTGAGCTACCTTCCTCTACAGAGTTTTCTCTGGACTTGAAGAGGGTATATTTTGAGCCAGTTCCCCCAGCGCAGCCTCACAGTACCCTCTGCAGTTCCCAGGGGTGGGTGGAGGTATATTCATGCTGGAGTTCTGGCTCATACCAATGGGTGTGGCCATTCCTTATAGGTGTCTGGCATTTCTAGATCATCTAGAGCCCTATTTTTGGTTCTTACTGGCTAATCCATAGTTACTCTTACCTCATCATGGTTGTTAAATCCACAGGACACCGTGTGCAGCTCCAGGACAACAGCATGTCTCACCCCAACTCTCCCTCTACTCACTCTACCCCTCTGGGCCTTGTCTCCTACCATCATAGTTGTTCAGTGACCTCGGGAGGATGAGCGGGGAGGTGGAGCCACAAGACCTTGACTCCATGTCAGTCAAAAAACTTCTGATTTTTCAACACCGCATACCACAATGCCGGACGTGGTGGCTCACGCCTGTAATCCCAGCACTCGGGAGGCAGAGACAGGAAGATTGCTGAGTTTGCGGCGGCTTGCCTGGGCTCCATAGTGAGCTCAGGGCCAGCCTGAACTACAACGCGAGACCCCGTCTCAAAAAAAAGCAAAAAAAAAAACCAAAAAACAAAAACAACACTTCTGATTTATTACGAAAGTTACAGGCTTTTATATAGGGTGGCTTAGGATGTGGTTGGACGAGAGTAGTTCTCCTGTCAGGGTGTGATTGGTCTCAAGGGCGGAAGTAACATTTGGCGATGTGTGATTGGTCTGCATCATCTGCGTCACCTGGGGTGGTGTGGTTTCTTAAAGAGTTATTGTCACGTAGTGGGGGGCGCGGGGGAGGGAAGGAGGAGGAAGAAGTGGGAAGCGCCTGGAAACAAGAAAGGTTTGGCCACAGTTTCCCTGAACTCCTCAACTACAAACACTCAAGTTTATTTTCAAGAGTCTAAGATCGAGGTCCTGGGCCTTACACATACTTCTCTTACTCTAGAAATGTTTAAACTTGGCAGCTTGAGGTATGTATCTCTTCAGATTCTCTGAAAAGCCTTCCAATTGCCCTTCAGAAAGTGAGTCGCATGTGGGTACAAACCATACACTAGGTATGCAGTGAAGGCTTTGTCCTCCTTCTGCCTCCTCCCCTAGTGCCTTGTACCTCTGTCTCAGATCAGGAATTCAGCAGACCTCTGTGAAACAAGGCAACCAATCTAATCTGAACGGATCTGATTTACAATTCCACCCCTAGAGAACTGAGCTTGAATATGTAACAAGATGACAAAGGTCAGGTTTCAGGGGAGGGAAGAACAATAGAGGTGGGATGAGTAGCACTTGGTGTGAGGCTTTGTTTGCTCTGCTGACACCAAAGTTATCTCTCACCCAGACTTCTTCATAGCAGTTTGAGTTTAAAGCTTTTCATAACTCACACAATTCGGTGGAGGAACTGGTGGGTCTGTCATAGAGAAAGCCAGCTGTTGGTGCGTCCCTGACTAGTGTGGCTGTCTGCACTGTAGGTGAATGCTATGATGGAAAACTTGCAATTTTCAAGTTAAGTTTATCAACTTAAAACTCTGTGTGACCGAACTGGGATTTCAGTGGCGTAGAATTTGCCCAACACTGTAGGATATGCTATAGGCCTCTGTGCCTACCCTTTTCTGTTAAAAGTAACATATTAGCTTTCAATAATAGCAGAGGAAATAGTCCCAGCTGTGAAGCAGGGTTCCTGAATTCCAGGTACTGTCTCAGTGGTTGGCTATGAAATGTCGATAGATATCTAACTGTGATTCAAAAAGGTTGGTTCAGATACTATTGGACAGACAGAGATAAAATGTTAAATAAGTGCAAGGCACAGATACTGCCCGTGGGACACTTCGTTAGATGCCTCAATATGTTTATTAGGGAGACAACACTCAGACTGCTGCCATCTGAGTAGTGTTTGTACTCACTTCAAACCCCAGCAGGAATGGCTGTCCTCATCGGACAGTGGGAAGAATGGAGCACTAGAAGGGTTATGTATCAAAAGTCACACAGCCAGGATGCTGCAAAGCAGGACTGCAGTAGATGGCTTTCTATCCTGGAAGAAGAACTTAATTTTTAGAGTAAACAATAAAGAAACAGTATTTTAATTAAGTGGTCAATTGCTTCTTGGCCTTTTGGCTAAGATCATGTGTAATTAAGTGGTCATTTATTTCACTTTTATAGAGATTCATGTAAGACTGGGCCATCAAAGTAAAGAATAAAATGAATTCATCATTGAATACCAGGAATTTTCTAAGTGACTTCTAAGCAAACCTGTTCAAAGGAAGATTCTGTTAGTGGCCTTAATAATGCTTGTATAGCTGTTTTGGAAAAGTAAATTTTCTACTAAGGATTTTGGATAAAATCGCCTGTAAATTGTAAGTTAATGGATGGGGAGCCTTAGTGAAGGTTTAGCACCAGAAGGTGCTAAATCCATTCACTTCTTCACCAGATGCATCTGTGCTATTCTGGCCACTGAGATGGGCCACAGCAGATGAGCAAAGGGTGGTTTCCACAAGAGCTGCCTAACTAATGGAGAACTGCGCTGGGCCGGGGGACTCAGAGGGGCCCAGTCATTTCTTCAGCAGAGTCAGAGAATTCAGAGTAATGGGCTCTTAGTGGAGCCTTAAGGATGGGTTGAATGGTCCAGGAGAAGAGGGGCAAGGACACTCCCAAAAGAGGGGCTGAGGGTACAAAAGCTGAAAACAGAAAAATAGGTCTTTCCCGAGGCAGGTGAGGAATTTCATATGATGGTACAATGGGTTGGATAAGGGTTGGAGCAGAGGCTGCAAGGACCATGGGTCTGTATTTAACATGCCTCTTGGCTACGAGTTGTTTGCTTTTTACTCTGTAGGCAGCAAGAGGCACTGGAAGTTGATATATTTGACAAGAATAAGGAACAAAGCTCAGTATTTAGGCTGAGAGTAGAAGAGCTACCAAGTACCAAAAGCAAGGAAGAAATACCAAGCAGAATAAGGGCTTCCAAATCTAGCCCTGAAGGTGGCGTTTGTGCTTTGATATACTAGGCCAGGCTCAGGTCCTAATTTTATGATTTTCTGCTGTACAGACATTAGTTTTATTTTTCTTCCTTTCAAATAGACACTGGGACTTTAGATTTTAATTCCACTTCTTATCTCAGGGTTCTGCTTCCTTTCAGAACATTACTTGATGGCTGGTTTGAAGGTCCTGGTCACTGTCTCTGTGCTTTTCCTTATTAGCTTTGATACTTGTGAAGATGCAAGTCTCCTAACAGCTTTGAAGAGAAGGACTCTATACCTTGCAAACTCAAAGATATGCTTAACACAGAGCTGCCATGTGTATCCCAGGGGCTGGTCACTGTGGTGGGACTTCTTGATGTCTAGTGGCCTGTGGTCTGTCATCCTTTCACCATGTCATCATCTTTGAAGATGAAGGAAATATTACAGTGCCTGGCCCCATATCCCCGAGGAAGAAGCACAGCACCTGTGGGCCAGTGAGAGGGAATGCACATCCCATTTGGATGTATGGCTCTAACACTTTTAGTACTTGTCTCTCAAGGCTGCCAATTTGGGGAAGAACCAGAGTGGAAGTGATGCTCTGTGTAGGGTCCAAACAACTAGACCAACTGCTTCATCATGGACCACATGAGCCTGAGCAGATACAGTGGTGCTGGAAGCCTTCGATTAGATAGGCATGCAGTATGAGGGCTTCTGCACATTCCTGCAGAGGTAGTCCTAGCTCAGAGCTTCAGCAGTTTGGGGCCAAAGCTTTCCCTCCTCTGTAGATATTTCTCCTTTTGAAAAGCATCCTCAGGCTTTTCTCTGAGAAAGCTACAAGCAACAGAGATTTTGACTGTTGTAGATTAAGTTATCAAGCTATGTGAATATCAAAGGCTGGGTGTTTGGTACCCCTTCAAAATGTTGGGTATGTGCAAATAGACTTCCCTCATCAAACAAAATTAGTACATCCAAGATCACACTCAAGCAAGTCCTGAAGGCATAGCTAGTGTATCAGCAAGGGTTCCTGATGTTCAGCGCCCATTTTTCTGCCTCATTGTTTCATCCACCTCTCCCTGCTCCTAGAATCTCAGGGGAGTTCCCTATGACCAACTGGTGAAGGGGGAACAGAGCTGAGGTTTGAAGAGTAATTAGAAGAGAAGGGTTTTAATAATCACAGGGAAGTCTGCAAGGTGATTATGTGTGTCTTCCATAGCCCTTCCTGTCCTAACACAATGAACATAGAAAGTAGTCATGGAAGAAGGAATGGAAGTTACGCATGGGCTCAGACACACAAAGCCACATCTGGTTGTACCTACGGTAACTGTCAGTTGGACAAGATCCTTAGGTGGCGTCTTTCCCCCTGGAAGTCTTGCCATTTGCCTACTGGTGGGCCAAGTATTCAGACCGTTTGCATCTCAGAGAGGTTGAAGCTTTCTTTTCACTGGAACAGGGGTTCCTCTGAACATGACTTGAATATGACAATGCTGCTGCCAAAGTCATCACCTAAGGTCGTTTTGAATCCAAGACTTCTGTACAGGCACCTTATTCAATAGCATAGTTTTGTACACAGTATCACCTCTGTACAGGGAACTTATTTTATAACAAAGACAATGGCACAGGGCTCATGTTCATAGAACCCACTCAACTTAGCACATGACTCACCTCTCTGAACAGCTGGCTTGGCAGAATGGGTGACATAGATTATATCTGAGACCAACCTGGGAATTATTTCTTCACAACTAAAATTCAAGAAATCTATATGAGTTCTGTCAGGAAATTTGTTTCTCATCCCTGAAAGCTTTGACCAATGATTCTCAGGTATAAGTTTCCAAAGGAGGGATAATTTTCATCAATGGGTCCAGTAATGACTTAGTAAACTAAAACTAAGACTTGGCTTCTGAGAACTCTGTATGCTGCCTAATCAATTGGTCAAGAGACATTTTTTTTTCTGTTTGGACAATGAAGAAATTAGGCTGTTAATGTATATTGGAGAAATAAGTGTTGTTTGGAATGGGGGAGGAATACTTTGGAGGCAGCATGGTACTCATATGAACTATGATAAAATTTAATAAAAAGCTGCAATTGATCTATAGTGCTGAGATTGGGAAGATTAGTGGGAGGAGAAGGCTATGGGTACCAGCTACCATCATACAGTGATTTGCAGAAGTAAGAAATGCTACAGTTGTGAATATTTTATTTTGACACAATCATCCCTATATTAGCTAATCACTTTTCCTTTCTTCTTTCTTTTTCTCATTCTTCTACTACCTAAAGTTAATAAGATGTGCCCACAGTAATCACGTTGACAGTTTAATATTTAGTTACAGGAATAAAAAACAGGGAATGTGACTCAGAAAAAGAAAAATCTCTTATGGTTATAGTGTGTGTGTTCTGGAGAAGAGTTGGTATGTTTTCAGTTGTGCAAGAGAGTGTTGCATCCTGTTAGGCAAAAGCACGAGACCCTTTTCTTATACTGAGTCTGCTTAAGAAACCTGTGCCTCAATGTCAAGATGAACAGGAAAGAAGTGCCATTTCAGACTCCTCTCTAGGAAGTTGGCTGAGAAACTGGAAACTGTGCTTCCTACAATCATATTCTTTTTATGATTCTAAGTTAAATTTGACTGAAAAAGAATTTGCAAGAGAGCTAGAAGATGCACATGGTATTCCCAGGGCCAAAGTGACAAAGAGGAGGAGCTCTTCTTTCTGACTGTTGGCACTGGCAATTAAAAGCCATCTAGGTCCACCAACAGGCTACTGGCTGTCAGTCACAGCAGTCACATATCCTACCCACCCTCTGCCCCACAGTCCTGCCTTAGTGGCTGTATATATTATATTGCTTGCTGTCACATCTTTGACTTGGACCAGCATTTGACCTTTCCTTTTACCTATCAATTAACCTAGTCCTCCACCACTGGGTAGAGTCTGCTTCCTACAGTATGTCCTATAGCTGTTGCAATCAGAGTGAAGCTAGACTACATGAAACACGTGTAGGTTCTTTTTTTTTTTTTTTTTTTGAGACAGGGTCTTGCTTTGTAGTTCAGGCTGGCCCTGAGCTCACTATGGAGCCCAGGCAAGCCGCCGCGAACTCAGCAATCCTCCTGTCCCTGCCTCCTGAGTGCTGGGATTACAGGCGTGAGCCACCACGCCTGGCACTGTGGTATGCGGTGTTGATTGTTGGTGGGCGTGAGTCTCCATGTCCAGCATTATATGTGGTTACCGGGGATCGAACTCAGGACCTTGCACTTGCAAGGCAGGCACTGGAACCACTGAGCTAACCCTTCGGCCCATGTGTAGGTTCTTGACTTCTGTGAAAACCTTTAGAATATTCAGATAAAGTGAGTGGCTAAGTCTAAGGAATTAAAGTTTTTATTTCCCTCAGAAAACATTCTTTCCTTTAGTAACAGGCAGACTTAGACATTGAAAATTTGAATTATTAAAGTGGAGAGTAAGACCAGAAGAAGCATGTTTATGTCTATTTCTAACTTTTCAAAATATTATCTTGAACTTACTGAAGCATAAAAGTGAGTTTCTTGGCTCAAATAGCTGAGAAGGACAAGTTGTTCTTTACAGGTTTTCAGGTTGCCTGAACTTACAGACCCACGCAATATTGTCAAGAATCTTTGTACCTCTCGGCTCTGTTTTCTTGATTGGTTTCATTCTCAGAAGCTCATTGGGAGGTAGCAAAGATGAGAGTAGTGCTGGGACTATATCCTGATATTCTGTTAGCTTAGTAACAGCAGTGGCATAAGTTGCTCTTTTCCTAGTATTTTAGTGGCACTGCCCAGGCTGACTTGGGTCATGTGCCCACATTGAAAATGATAATTAATGGATTTTATTTGTAAAATGGAAGGTTGGAGCAGGTCTCAAGAACTAGGCAGAAATCTGTTCAAACCTCATGTATTGGACATGGAAAGTCCATAAGGAAAAGAAATATTGTGTTAGGATGCTGGGTAGGTAATATCAGTACATTTCTGTCATATCATCCTTTGTTGTCTAAAACACACACTTTCTTTTAATTCACGCATCTCAGCCTTTATCATAATATGACATTGTTCCTTTGTAACTTATTGCAGCTATTTCATATACAGGAGAAACTACCTCTACCTTTTTTCTAAAACATACAAATACGTTGTATATAGCTATTCTATGTGCCTCTGAGTCAAGATCTTTGCTTTGTGCCTGTGTAGCATGTAGGATATAGCTTTTTATGGCCCAGCAGTTGATGCCCAAGCAATAAATTTGTTTAACCACACACAGCAGATGCAGAAGGCCTTGGGAGAGTAAATAAAATCAAATATAATTTCAATAAAATTCTCATTTGGAAGTAAGATGTGGGGGATGAAAGAGCAGTGACTCATTCATCCAAGATGATGAGTTCTTCCTGTCCCGGGAGGACAGTGAGCTCTGAGCAGCCAGCCCCACTCCAAAGGATGCCACCAGGTCATATCTTCTGTGGGCACATGAGGTGTGAGCATTGGGAAGGAACCCTGTTTTGGTGATGCCATAGGTGAGCTCAAGCAGAAGTTATTTATAACCTTGGAAAAGCGTGCAGCTAGCTTGCATTTGGGTAATGCCCTTCCCGAGTAACTGGAGGATGATGAGAAAGTTTCTTAGCATGAGGTCACAAAGTGCCTCCCATATTTCAGCTCTGAGTTCAGGGTTTCAAGGTGAAGAGCAGCTGCTGGAATCAGAAGCAATGACTACTTGTCTCCACATCTCTAGTTGGCAGACCCAGTGCACTTTTTTAGCTGCTTTTGAATTAAGATAATTACGTTTCCTGTGATTTCCTTCTAAAACATCCTAACATTGTCTATGAGCAGGGAATAGCACTTACCTCTGGTTTCTTGGAAAGGGTGTGTTTTTATTTGTTGTTGCCAGCCTCCCTCACTGGCTGTGCACAAACTTCATCTTGGTGTGCAGAATTTTCCTTTTTTAAAATTTTCAAAGCTGATGGTAATTTGAATGTCAGGTTTCTTGGATTTTCAGATGTAGATCAGCAAATTTGAGATTTCTGTTTCCTCTGCTTTCAGATAGGCAAGCTTGAGGGAATGGACTAAACACATACTCAGCAACCTGACATTTTTCTACCAAATTCCCCCAGTTTCTAGCCGCAGGGAACATATACGCCAAATCTGAAGGCATAGCAGGCCACGGTTACCTCCTGCTGTCCTAGGGCACAGCAGAGATGGACTGCTTTCCAGGAAGTACCAGGGAATATTCAATACCCTGCAGCCCACCTCATCTTGGCCAACTCAGAGCTTTAAGATTTGCCAACAATGTCTTCCACATTAGCCAGGATGTTTTTAAAATTGTTTTATTGGTACATTTTATATACACATTGTAATCACAATTGACAATGAGAATTTGTACAGTACATGACACGACTTAAGGCAAGGATATCTTTTAAGAAGAAAAACAAGGTACTAACTGGTACCCAAGTCTGAAAAGGCCCAGGGTGGGTCTTGGCTGGATGTGCGGCCTGCTGTGAAGACAATGGTCCTCTGACAGCATCTTCAGAAGTCTTTCTCCTTAGGCCCCACTCTTACTCTCTCACACCTTTCCCTCCCTCTCAGGTAGCATCTTTTATGACCGACTGGTCTATCTGTGGGCAATGCAGGGCTTTTCCCCTGACTGGTTATGTCTTCTAACAGTTCACACTCAAGGAAGAAGCTATCTGGCATGGTTTGGAGTGTCGAGTAGATTTCTCATGTCCTGCAGCCGAGTGCCCAGTGCAGTGATGTTGAGGGTGGAGCATCTGTGTGGGGACCGTGCAGTGAGGTGATGAGGCCATGCAGCCTCCTCAGAAGAGAACAGTGTCATTTGTACAGGTCCTTGGTTAGTTCCTGTGAACATGGGCCACAATAAAGAGGGTAAGCCTGTCTCCCAAATCCCTTTAGTTTCTTCAGCACTATCAGATGTACAAGGCCGCCTTGATTTCCCAACAGTGGACTTTCCCAGGTTTATTACTTCCTTATACATCCCTTCCAATCTAATAAAACTGGAGTGTCCATCTCATCCCGATCCAGTCTTGAGTCCGTCTTCCTGCCATCGATTAGCTCTCTCTTCTTGGAGTATCTTCCCTCTCCTGGGCCCAGCTGCCTCTGAGAAGAGAGATTCTTCTTTGCAGCTTTTTCTTCGCTGACCCCTCATCTTATTTTTTTGTATTTTTATGCTACTTCCTTTAATCTTTCTTCTATTATAGGAATATATAAAGAATTTTTATTTTATGGCACATTTTTACTTTCCTCCAGAGCAGAAATTTGTATATTACTCCTCTTTATGTAATTCTATGTCAATTAGGTACTAAGTAAACATTCATTACATTGAGTGAGGTCTAATCAATAATTAGTACTAAAGAAAAATACTGTTTACAAAGCATAAAATTTGAGCTGTGTCAATTAGATCAGCCTGGGTAAAACCGAAATGTCTGCATGCAAGATGCCACATCAAATAAACAGCGCATGTTAAACACAGCCAGCTGCCCCTCGTTCAAAGGATTAAGACACCATGTCTATAGTGATGACGCCTGGCTCCTGGCCAGCCCTGGGAAGCAGGGTTCAGAGTGCTCTCCAGGGCTGGGTTGTAGCCCACCCACCCTGCCAGCAGCCCTGGGTTCTATCTCCAGTACTAAAAAAAATAAAGAAAAAGAAAACAAATTTCTAGTCAGTTCAAGTGCATATGTCTCTTGTTTTAATACTTTAAGCAAAAAATAACTTTCAGTGAATTGACACATATAAAGTTACTTCATCACTATTTTATATTGGCTTGTAGTAAAATAGTTCAACTACTAGAGCTTTGCTAATGTATTTTCACCCTCTTTGAAAATAGCTAGAAAGTGCCACGGAGTGTTGTTAAACTCAAGCCCTGAAACCACGCGCTCGCGAGCCTCAGCATGAAGACCTCTCAGTGAGGCGCCGGAGCTCCGTTCCCTGGGGCGGGTGGGCTGTGGGGAGGGACTCGGGTGCCGACGGGCTCGTTTCGTCCACTCTGTGGCACCGGGCTACTGCTCAGCGCGTGGCCCTCCTCACAGGCCGATCAGCGCGCTGGGGATGCATCGCCCGGTCCCCATTCTCTGCGGTCCAGGAACTGCCGGCCTTGCCTTGGCCCTGTCCGCAGTCCCCTGGTCCCCGAGGCCGGGCTGCCTTCCTCCTCCTCGGGTCCACCCGCTCGCTCTTTTTTTTCCCCTTGTTTCCTCTTCGGATTGCCTCTATCTCAGGAGCCCCCACAAATGTAGCTAAGAGATAAATGAAAAAATAATTTATTTCTACCATGTGCTGCTGAATGCCTCGTCTGAATTCAACCCTTGGGTGGTTTGTTCCTCTCTGGAAGTCACGTGGGCTGCGGGTGCAGAAAGCCGGTGGCAGCTGCCCCGCGGGGGAGGCGCCGTCTGTCCGTCCAGGCCAAGGGTCCTGCACCCATCGGGCTCCAGACACCTTGAGCCCTAGGGTAGGGACCTGGGCACGGACGGGCTCGAGCGACTCTTCCCGGAGCTGCTGCATTCTGTGGCAGCGAGGACCTCACCGCGGCAGCTGCCCACGGGGCTTGCAGGCCGTGGGTGTTGCTCACAGGAGCCCAAACTATAATACCCTGGTAATGAAAATGGTGGTGGGGGGGCCGCGGAGGGCTGGGTGGAGTGGGTGGAGGGAATAAAGTGCCCAGACACGCTGTGCTCGGGCGCCTGACCTCGGCATGGGAGCACACTTCGAGGGCTGCAAACGCGGACCAATGACATTGAAAAATTGACGGCACCGCACTGTGACTTGGAAGAACTGTGATCATCATCACTTTGTTAGGAGACAGAGGCTTTTCAGGTCAGCACAGTTTCCTGAGAGTGAAAATTCAGGTCTCCTGGGAAATGCTCGCTGGTGTGTAGAGAATTTCCTCCCCCCAGGGCATCTCCAAGATGCTTTCTTACAGCATTTTTTAAAGCAGGGTCAAATTTTCCTTTCCATCTTGGCTTGCGCTTGCAAGTTACTAATACCAGGCATAGCTGAGCATGAACAGCTGAAGAGAGGATCGGAGTGACATGGATGCTTTGGGCATTTCACAGAGGACTCGGATTTGGAAAGGAAGATGACAGAGCTGTATGAAATTTAAACAACCTACCATGCAAGTGTTGAAACCAATGAACAGATCTATAAAAGTTTAAGAAAAAAAGACTAGGAGTTTAAATAAATTCCATTTTCTCCTCTACACAAGCACAATCCTCCATTTAATATGTGTTCTTCTAATTCCATGGGTTACTGTTGTGTATTTGCTTTTATTGTTTTGTTGTTGTTGTTATTGTTTTTCTTTCTTTTTACATCTTGAACTCCTTTTGGTCAGGGCCACCATAGATCTTTGTTGTGCCCGATGTCTCTGTCTACTGAGTAAACGTTAGTTGTCCGGCTGTGAGGGTGGCGCCTTGTGCTCACTGTCTTTGCACATGTCACCAACCAGGGCTGCTTCTGGCTCTCTGTGCCCAGGGCAAAAATGCTGTGCATGGAGGTGGGCAGGGTGGGTGTGGGAGGTTCCTCCTTATATACAGTGAGTCCTTATGCCTTTCTCCTATACACACACACACACACACACACAAACAAGTATGCACATATGTACATGCACTCTTTGAGTACAGATTTTCTTTTACCACTGTGAGCCTTATAGTCAGTGTACAGTGTAGGTATTTATTCAAAAAATGTTCGCATCTTTGGATGATACATGAGAGGAATCACAGCTTCCCCCCCGCCCCGTCCTCACGAAACAAACATGGCAGCAATTATACACTAGTAAAAAAAACAAAGCCCCAGAATCACGCAGGCCACCTTTAACAGCCTTAACGTATCTCCTCGGAATTCAGCAGAGTCCTCATTTTCTCCTGTTGGCTGCCAGAGAGAGAGAGAGAGAGAGAGAGAGAGAGAGAGAGAGAGAGAGAGACAAAGAGAGACAGACAGACAGAGACAGAGAGAGACAGACAGAGACAGACAGAGACAGAGAGAGAGAGAGGAGAGAGGGAGCAAGGAACACAGAGACACAGGAGATGGAAATGGAGAGAGACACAGGTACTTCATACCAGCTGCACTGGGACAGTTGGTGCATGTGTCCTTCGTGAGGTGTAAGGCGATGCATGGTACTGTCTGCAGAGTGGGGCTGGACACAAGGTCAGTGACCTGCCATCTTCTGCTGCCTAACCCTCCCTGTAACAATTCCTGCTTTCTTTGTGGCTCCGGAGTATATTGTAGACAGTGCAATTCCTTTGTCCTGCCTGTGATAAAGGAACTGGTGACTGTATCTACTGACTGTCATACATAAATATCACCAGACACTGGAATAGAGTCCCTCCAAGGGCAGAGCTGTGTGTCTGTTTTGTTCTCTTGTGTATCTGAAGACATAAAAGGTACTTAAAGCATAATAATCACTAAAGTAATAGTTATTGAATGAAAAATTACAAATACATTGTTCTTACAGTTTGTTGTCTTTGGTGGTGCAAGTTTTGTCTTGTTTTCCTACATAACTATTGATTACTAACAAGGAAGAATGTATAGAATTTACCCACACATGTTTCTGTTCTATAGAAATATAGAATTTCTTGGTTGTGGCAGCTGTGTGGGTGATGTGTGAATATTCACTGTTAGCAGCTAAAAGTAAAATTATCAGCTTCTTTGTTAAGATAAAGCCAAATGAATGAGCAGTGTGCTGATGGTTGTAACTGCAGTTTTGGGAACACGCACTTGGTACCTACTTGTATTTCTTTTTTTTGAGACAGGGTCTCGCTTTGTAGTCCAGGCTGGCCCTGAGCTCACTATGTAGCCCAGGCAAGCCTCTAACTCAGCAATCCTCCTGCCTCCTAAGTGTTGGGATTACAGGCGTGAGCCACCATGCCCGGCACTGTGGTATGTGGTATTGATGGCTGGTGGGTGTGAGTCACCACACCCAGTATTGTATATGGTTACTGGGATTGAACTCAGGGCCTTGCGTTTGCACTTGTGAGGCAGGCACTGGAACTACTGAGCTAAATCTCCGGCCCACTTACTTGTATTTCTTTATCTGATATCTATTTATGCATTACATTGTTTCCTGGTAATATTTCTTGTTATGTCCTCATGAACAATCATAGGTTCTGCTTGTGTGCATATGAGGGATGGTAGGGATCGAACTCAGGGCCTCATGTACTCTAGGACAGAGTGTTATTACTGAACTTCACCTCAGCCCGATGTTGCAAATTCTCCTATACTACTCGGCTATGCTTGTTCAGGGAATGACTATCTGAAGAATGGAAATATGCTGTGTAGATCTAGGACATTTCTAAGAAATCATTTTACTCTCATTCCTAATTTTGTTAAGGAGGAAACCAGCTCTGTGGAGGCCGCACATCTTCTCTTCAGCAGCAGAAAAGGTTAATGTCAGCTCCTTGGCCTCTCACCACACTGTTTTCCATTGCAAAAATACAACAGCTAAGTGGAGGGGCTTTTACACACTTACTATGGGACTGAGGATTTTACTCCAGTTCCTCAGCCTTTATGATGTGAATATAATTCTCTAGGATAGATAATTGGCTGAGAATAAGACATGAGCCACAACCCAGAAATCCTACTTCTCAATCCTACCCTCAAGTTATACATACATATTTAAGGGTTCTATTAAAAAAATTACAAGCAGTGAGGATAATAATAAAGCCCCAGAAAGAATCTGAATGTTTCTGTAAAACACGAAGCTATAACATGTATTATACAATAAGTATAGATCCATGTGATCTGTATGTAAGATATTAGCAAAATGTTGAAAATAAACATGTTCGATGTTGAAGAGATGGGTCCTCAGAGGATGGAGGAACTAGAAATCCGAGAAAGTAGCTTTAAGGGTGGTTTGATTTCATTGCTATATTTTAAATTTGTAAAATATTGAACATATTCATTATTTGTATAATGTAAAAAAAGGTTTGAGAAACAAATTATCCAGTAAAAGTTCAGTTTGCCTCTGTTTTTGTCACTGCTTTACATTGGAGGGGATGTCGTTTGAAGCGAGGGTGGGTCCTCCAAAGTGACACCCCACAGAAGGGGATATTGCATTATCACAGGAAAGAGAAAATAATGAAAGCAGACACCAGGGGCGGAAAACAGGAAAAGTGATTACATTTTTATCGTGAGTCAGTTTAGTTAATAATGCAACACCAAATTGTTTGAAGCCCAAATCAGATATTCTCAAATATTGCTTTACATTTTCTTTGGAAAGTTCAGAGGTTTGCATTATAGGTTTACTCTGAAATATATTATCTTTTTGTGTTTCTGCACCTAACATGTAGTTTGGCATTACTGCATATCAGAAAAACACAAGTAAAAATCAGAATCAAAAAAGGGATATTTTAACATGTATGTGGAGAAACAGTAAAGTATTGAGAAATTCTAAGTTGTTGATAGGTTTGATTACAATATTTACCTCATTCAGGTCTGAGTCTGCCTCTAGTAAACATGTCATCTTAAAGCGAAGCCTTATTTCTACAAAGAAGTGCTGCGTGAAGAGCAGTTTTACACGGAAAGGGTCCCGATGAGCGACTGAAGCTGGGCTGTGAGAGTCAAGCCTATGTGCTTCAGGCTCAGACTGAATTGAATTTTGAGGCCTCGTTCTACATTTCCAGATTTTAAGATCTCAGGTAACTTATTTAATCTATCTGTGATTTGGCTTATGATTTCATTAAAGGCGATGATACTGCCTATGTCACATATTGTTTGGAGGAGACAATCAATAAGGTAGTAATAAAAGGCTCAGTAATGCTCAATAATGAGAGAAAACTCTGAGTGTTTTCCTTCTTCCAGTGTATAAGTGTAGGTAGAATGGAAATAATGGCCTTTTATTAGTGTTGCACAAAACAAAGTGTGGGTCACTGGCTCTGTCATTAGTTTAGTGAATACAGACACCAAAGAGAAAAGACTTAATGCTCCATGGTAAGGATCTCAAATTTTAGATAATTCCAAGGCAATTAGAAATGTTTCTGGGTCTGGCCTGGCAAGGAGTATGAGCATCATGACATGCTGAAGGGCAGTGGCATCTGTGGACGCTGTTACTCCACAGCTGTACCTGTAAATGCTCATGTTAAACACAGCTGAATGATCTCAAATAAACAGCATAATGATTCATCTCAAGGTCCTAGAAAAATAAGAACAATTAAATCTAAAACCCAGAGAAAGAAATTTAAAGATCAGAATGGAAATCAAATTGGACTAAAAAAAGAAGTGATTAATGAATCAAAGAGTTGATACACTGAAAAGATAAAAGTAAAAAACTGTAGTCAAACTTTCCAAAAGAAGGCATGAAAAGACTTGTATTAATGTAATTAGAAACAAAAAAGGTAAAAAAAAAATCACAATAGACAATCCAAAACCCGAGGGTTATAACAAATTGTTTCAGAAACACAATAAAATAAATCAGAGAAGCTACAGGAATTAGATAAATTCTCAGGCATGTGTGGCTTACCCACACTGAGTTAGGAAGTTATAAAAACCTGGAACAGCACAATAACATGCAATAAAACAGGGGGCAATGAAAACCTATAAAGAAACCTAAGAAAATCTCAGAATCTGATGGATTCATCACTGAATTTTTACCAGAACTCAGGGAAGCACTAATGCTAATACTTCCTAAACTGTTCACGGGAGAACACTGCCAGATTTATTCTTTGAAACCAGTATTACCTGATACCAAACCCAGACAGAGACTTAACCACAACAAAATCCCAACAACAAACAAACAACTATATGTTAGTTTCTTTGATGGACATAGATGAAAAATATCCTCAAGAAGATACTTGCAAATACAAAGCTGCAAATCATTAAACAGTTTGTATATCATGGCCAAGTTGGCTTCATCCCAGGGTGCAAAGATGGCCCAGGACAGGTGAATCTGTAAATACAGCACAACATATAAACAGAAGCAAAGATAAAACTTACACAGTCTTCTCAATAGATGCATAAAAACCCTCTGACAAAATCCAATATCCACTTTTGGTAAAAACACTGATTAAAATAAATAAAAAAGACCGCAGTTCGAACTGATAAAAACTTACATCAGTTTGTTACTGATATAACAAACCCACTGCCAGGACCACATTACATGGGGACCCCTGAGATTTCTCACTAAAATGGGGAATGAGGATGTCTACTCTGACCAGTCCTGTTGAGACTTTAGCTATAGCAATTAGCCAAGAAAAGAAATAAAAAAGGATATAACTGAGAAACTGTTCTGTTTGTAGATGATGATTTTCTTTATGTTGAAGACCAAAAAAATCCAGCATAAATTTCTTAAAACTAAAAACCAAATTCAACCAATTGGCGGGATAAAAACTAACACAAAAACCAATAGTGTTCCTGCACTCCAACAATGAATAAGCAAAACAGTCTCATTGATTGTAACTCCAAAAAACAATCTCATTGATTGTAATTCCAAAAACAGTTAAATAAGTAGGAATTAACCTGACCAAGGAAGTGAAAGACCTCTACAGTAAAACTGATAGATTTCCAAAAAAAGAAATTGAAGAAAATGGAACATTCCCTATTCCTGGATGGACAGAATCAATCTTGTCAAAATGAAAAATTATATAGATTTAATGCGATTCCAATCAAAACTGGTATTAAAATCCTGCATTTCATGTTATACTATAAAGTTATAATGAGAAAAGAGAATGGTATTAGAAGAAAATACACATCTAAAAAGAATGAAATGGAATAGAAGACACAAAAATGTCCTTGTGCATCACTAGCCATCAGATTTTTGACAACACTCTAAAAACATGTGTGAAGGAAGAGCCAGCCTCTTAACAAGCGGTGCTGGGGAAGCTGGTTATCCATGGGGAAAATACATCTAGACCCATGGCTCTCACCAGTACTCAGGTCAAATCAAATCAGATTGAAGACCTAGATGGAAAAACAGAAATACTGGATTTACTGGAGGGTGAATTTGGTAAACTCTTGAAAAGTAGGCATAAACTAGGTGTTTCTCAACAGAACCCCAATTCTGTAAGAAATAACAATAATCAATAATGGGATCATATCAAACTAAAAAGCTTCCTTACCCCTATGGAAACAAAAAACAGAATGAAGAGACAACCTTCAGAAAG